>JASAMX010031821.1:0-73841 GCA_030248175.1 Microlaimidae sp. YZB2_3 | reverse complement strand
TGAGCAATACGTAACTGAACGAAGTACACTACAACATAAGGCAAATAAAAAGCGAAATAAGGTAAAAGTAGGTTTAAATGGCTTAAATAGGTTGAAATAGGCTAAAAACCGGCAAAAATTCGCGATGATGGTGTTATTATAGGTCAAAAATGTGTTTTTTTAGCAAATAAAAAGGGGTATCTTTTACAATACGGTGTATTTAGGTTGCGATATTAATAGCCAAAATGTTAGTTTTGTGTAATTTTAACGCTTTTAAGCATTATAAACAAACAAATTTTTACTGGAAGACGATGAAGAGAATGTGTTCCTCCTGCTCGCGAAGAGCGAACGATCACAACCGACTAAAAAAGACAGAAGAGACGCTATTTGAGCTCCCCACGTATACCCAAGGAATGTAAGTCCATTTTTGTTTTCTCAGGTTATTAAAACTTCTAATCATAATCCTTTTTTGTTTGTCACGGTTTAGTCTTCTACACACTAATTTTTTAAATACTTTGACGGGAATCGGATCTTCCGGCATAGTTCCTCGAGAGGTTGTTATACTCTCGGCTCTCGCATGTCCGGCCCAAACATTTTGCCGGAGGATGCCAATGCCAACAACCAATGCCTTTCTTCATGATTAGTCTGTCCGTCCGCACTCTCTCTCTCTCGCTTGCTCACTAGAAATAATTGAGCCACTGCACAACGTTCGTCCAATTTGGTCCTTTTTGGCGTCAAAGTTGTGTCAGAGCGTGGATGTGAAAGACGTGGCGGAGCGTTCGCGTTTTGCATAGTGGACAGTTTAGTAATTTTATTGCGTGGGATTGATTTTGTGTAGGTAAAGGAAAAGAGATTTCCCCACTGGGAGATTATTCCAGCTACCGGTTGGTACCTTTTCGCCGAACATTTGTGGTAGTATGCCAATGCCAACAACCAATGCTTTCTTCAATGAGTCAGCTCTGTCTGTCCGGCATTCTCTCGCTTTGCTCACCCTCTCTTCCTATTCTCAGAAGAGATCAGCCACTGGATAGTGTTTTTGGAAATGAAACATGGATATAAAGGTTTGTTTTATTATTCCCAAACGGTATAAAATTTTGTCATTCGGTAAACACTTCTCAGCATTCCAAATTATTTGCATCCATGTGTTTGTTTGATTACCTGTTTACTGCCTAGCCTCCAATCTGAACATTAAAATACACCATCTTTTGCATGTTCAGGTGGCAGACAAAATGTTTGGGCGAAAAGGTACCAACCGGTAGCTGGAATAATCTCCCAGTGGGGAAATCTCTTTTCCTTTACCTACACAAAATCAATCCCACGCAATAAAATTACTAAACTGTCCACTATGCAAAACACAAACACTCACCAAATCTTTTCACATCCACGCTCATTAACACGACTTTGACACCAGAGGACTTCTGGAGGAACGCTGCTGCAGTGGCTGATCTCTTCTGAGAATGGGAAAGAGGGGTGAGCAAGGCGAGGAGAGTGCCGGACAGACAAGACTAATCATGAAGAAAGCATTGGTTGTTGGCATTTGCATACTACCACAAATGTTTGGGCTAACGTGCGAGAAGCCAAAAAGTATAACAATCATCTAAAAGAACTATGCCCGGAACATCAATTTGGTCAAAGTATTTTTAAAGATTAATATAGAAGACTAAACTGTGGAGTAAATCAACACGAACGGAAGGAAATTCACGATTAGAACTTTTAATAACCTGAGAAAACAAAAATGGACTTACGATTCCTTTGCGGTATTTCATCAGAGCTGGATGCGCGTTCTCTTCTGTCTTTTTTAGTCGGTTGTGATGGCTTCTTCCGCTCTTCGCGAGCAGGAGGAACACATTCTTCTTCATCGTCTTCCAAACGTTCCGGTCCGTCCTGAATTTTGTTTGTTTATAATGCTTAAAAGCGTTAAATATTACAGCAAAACTAACATTTTGGCTATTAAAACAACAGACCTGTGCACGGTCTGAAAATGCCCCCGCCCCCGTTTTATTGGAGGATTTGCCCCCCCCCCCGTTTTATTGCCCCCCCCCCCGCCAAAAAATGAAAAAGTACCCAAACAATATGACGTCATTTTTGACCGATGATGACGCCATCATCGCGAATTTTTTGCAGTTTTTAGCCTATTTCAATGTATTTTAAGCCATTTTAGACCTATTTTTACCTTATTTCCGCTTTTTTTTTTGTCCCTTTTTTCCCTCTCTTTTTTTTCTCCTTTTTTTCTTTTTTTTTTTCCCCCTGCTTGCCTCCCCCCCCGTTTAAAAAAAGTTGCCCCCCCGTTTTAACCCCGGGGGGGGGGGGGGGCAGTGCACAGGTCTGCCTGTGAACGGTATGGAAATGCCTCCCCGTTTGATTGGCGGATTTCCCGGATTTTTTTCTTTCTCCCCTGCTTGCCTCCCTCGTTTTATTGCCCCCTCTACCCGTTTCAAAAAATTTGCCACCACCCCCAAACTAAACCCCGGGGGGGGGGGGGGACAGTGCACAGGTTTGAAACAATATTTAGTGTTTTAATAAATAAGTCTTAAATCCTATTAAGGTTAAATACTCATTTGATTCTGGACTTGTGAAAGTTTTAGAGTGCCTCACTTCCACCCCAGGCTATTTATTTCAATTTTTAAAACAAAAAACTGTACGGTCACAAAATTCCAAACCTAAAAGTATTATTTTGTTATAGAACGGAACCGGAACAAAATGTGGCATTTTGTACAGAGTTTTCTTTTTTACTTTTTAAATGTTTTATAAAAATTTAATAGAAATCTTAGTACATTTTAAAACCATAAATCAATCAATATAAAAATTTTTCCCGCTACGCGGGGATAGGGAAGGTCAAATTTATATACAATAAACCTAATATTAGCAGTAATATTTTTGTTACTATAACTTCAACCATATTCAACCGATCAACACCTTATCTTAAACAGTTTTAGCACATATTTCAAAAAAACTTCACCTCCGTCGGCTGGAGGGACACCCTTCAGACCCCCGACCCGACGCTTCGCGTCGGCTGGAGGCGCCACTCGGCGCAGGTGGCGGCTCTGCGCGCCGCTTCTGTGGCACTTTTTTTCATCCCGCCTTAGACCACCCCCTCGAGAAATGAAATCCTGGCTACGCCAATGAAAGGAGTGAACACCCTTAGATCATTTACTAAGTGGTTTCCACAGATTTTGAGAATATGTTACTACTCTAATTCTCTCTTACCTCCCTCCAAAAAAACACACCAAATATTAGGAAACGCTGGAGTTTCGCTGACTAAACTAACTACTCATTATCAATACATTATTATTAAAATTAAGGATAACACAAAAAGTCAAAAATATTCCCAGATCACAATGAAATTTGGTAACCGTATTACCTTCCTCAACGGGAAACTAACAACTAATCAGACCTGTGCACGGTCTGGAAATGCCCCCCCCCCGTTTTATTGGAGGATTTGCCCCCCCCCCCGCCAAAAAATGAAAAAGTACCCTAAAATTATGACGCCATTTTTGACCTATGATGACGCCATCATCGCGAATTTTTTGCAGTTTTTAGCCTATTTCAATGTATTTTAAGCCATTTTAGACCTATTTTTACCTTTTTTTCGCTTTTTTTGTCCCTTTTTTCCTTTTTCCCTTCCTTTTTTCTCTTTTTTTCTACTTTTTTTCTCTTTTTTCTTCTTTCTCCCCTGCTTGTCCCCCGTTTTATTGCCCCCACCGTTTCAAAAAAGTTACCCCCCCGAGCTCCCCCATTTTGGAATTGCCACCCCCGTTTTAACCCGGGGGGGGGGGGGCAGTGCACAGGTCTGACTAATAGAAATAACCAACTAAAATAGATAGTTTTTTGGGGCTGACTAAGATGACCCCGAAATCGAACAACCACTACCACCCTTCACCCTCCCGTCAAAAAACAACATAATATACCAAACACCATGAGAAAATTATAATAATATAATATTATTAAAATCATATCGCTTTAAACAGCTCCTCTCTATACTTAGCTGTCATTTTGGTGTCTAACCTGAAGCTTTGGCGCTAAACAGGACTTTAATTGCAAAACACTATTCCAAAATCTACACTGTTTTGAGATACCTGTGGTGAAGGATAACTGGTTCTATCGTCCAGCGTGCGCAAGTACTCGTTCTTTCGCTCTTGGTCTGATCTTCTGGCAGCAAAACTTCTGCTTGGTGGCCTTTCTTGTGCAGGATATTCCTTAGCAGAACCACCACTTTCCCGGTTCGGAACAGATTTTCGGTCACCTGAAACATAAAAAAGTTAAATAACCAGTGTTACACTATAGACCAGAGCTGTAATTGTTAAAAATATTTAAAAACTTTTTTTCTAAGATCTCTCCTGAGGAGCTTCGTTATTTCGCTTCCCGCTTTGACGACGGCGCTTGTGATAAATCTTAGCGATTGATTTTTGTATTATGATTATTGCCGCGCCAAAGAGAAAGTACAAAAAAATATAAATCTTTTTTATATAAAAATATTTTTGTTATGCTAAAAATTTTGGTTGCATAGTTTGTTGAAATGATCATAAAAATATTGTAATCAATAATTAAATCCTGTGCTATGTTCATTTATCAATTTACATTTTCATAAGTGTTGTATTAATAGTTTACTTTGGTATACGTTTGTCGTAATCTATCTGAATCTTTGTTAATACTAGCAAGAATATATAATACAAGAGAATGTTCGACTGTACACCAAATTTTTGACCAAAATTTTGCGAGAAAACTCGCACTTTCGAATTCATGTGCGACTTTTCTCGCAAAAAACTGCCATTTTCCGCTAGTTTTCCTGCGCTGCGAGTTTTAACACAGTGTTAGTTTTCTTGCAGTGGGAACTGCGACTTCTTTCGCACTCTATACTGCTTTGTTTGCACTGCGATTATTTTCGCACTGCGAGTCTGGCTGCACAACAAAAAATATAAAAACAAAACGGAGCGAAAATTTTGTGTTTAAATGAGTAAAAATCGTTTTTTTTTTAATCTTAAGATGTTAAAACTTTTTAGTTTTAATGAAATAAAGTAACTCTCCAACGTTTTAAAATTAAATAAAACAAGTTTCAATGTGTTTTACTCTATTGCCATTCTATCACCAGCGTCTGTATTTTTTTGTTATGCAGTTAGACTCGCAGTGCGAAAATAATCGCAGTTTTAAATAAAATAAAAACAGTTTTGAGTGCAAAAGAAGTCGCAGTCTCCACTGCGAGAAAACTAAAACTGTGTTAAAAATCGCAGCGCGGGAAAACTAGCAGAAAATGGCGGATTTTTGTTTCGCAAAATTTTGGTCAAAAGTTTAGTGTACAGTCGGACATTCTCTTGTGTTATATTATTCTTGATACTACATAACAACATTATATAATTTTAGAAAAAAACTTTTAATTAAAATTTTCTATAAGTGAAATGCGTTCTAAAATGAACCATCAGCTCAATATTTTTATCCTACGCCTATTCAACTTAGGATTGATTACCTTCCTTGGTGGGACTCCAAGTTTCTTGCCTTCTAGAGGATTGTTCTTTTGCCGGACCGCGAGATTCTTCTTGTTTTTTCTGAGTCTTTCCTTCGCGTTCGCGGGTTTCTTGAGGGGAGGGCGGGGGCCTGGGTTGAGGTCTTCTGTCTTCGTGTTCTTTGCTGCTGCCTCCCTTTTCTTTGTCCCTTTCTCTACCCGGGGAAGTCTTACGTGCTGAGTCTTCTCGATCCCGCTCTCTTCCGGCGGGTGAAGGTTTTTTCACCTTCTCCCCACTACGTTCTGTCGGATAACGGTCATCAGAAGCTGCAGTTTCTAAATATAAATTTTAGCCATTTGTGTGGCGGTAAAACTTTTAGATTTAAATGTATACTACTTTTAGAAGAAATACAACAAATTTTTCAAAACAAAACACCAAACAATAACACGAGATAAACAAATTAAGAGTGCTTCAAAGGACTAAAATTTTGGAATTTTATATCGTGAATTGATTAAATAATTAATGGTTGCTGCCGAGTGCCGACACCCTCCTCTCGGAAATTAGCGGTTTTCCGGACTTTGGAGGGGCTCAGTACTGGTGCGGTACTTAAAACTAAAAAATACGTTATTTGGGGTCAGGGGCGTAGCCAGGATTTAGGAAAGAGGGTGGTCGCACTCCATACAAATTTTCAGGGGGGATTGTTTTCTAAATTTTCAAAATACCGTAAAAAAGACATTAAAAAAGGGTAAAAATTTTTGCGCTTCGCGCTTAGTGATTCTTTTTGCTGTTATTTGCATTGTTTTTTGAGCTAAACTTGAAAAACTTAGGCTAAAAAGGTAAAACACTAAAATTCGCGCGACAGCACAAAAAAATTTCAAAAATTGTCTTTGAAATTCATTAGAAACATCACTTAAAAGTTGTAAAACGGCATATAAATGTCGAGCGAGAATTTTTTAAAATTGTTCTCTTAGGACCCCAAATTTTTACCTCCGCCAGCCAAAAAGGAGAGGGGTTACAACCCCCTGGCTACACTACCCTGGCTACGCCCTTGTTTGGGGTATAAAATGGAATACCATATTTGACACGTGAACAAGCTACACCACTGACCACTTAGGGTAACTGAGTTAAATTCGGCCAGCCTTAATTTGAGTCAAAGACGTACTTTTTAAAGTTTTAATTAGCGCGATGTTGTGAAATGAACTGCGAAAGGCTGGATAAAGGAAATGCCGATTTATCTAGTTATATATAGGCAGTTATATTTTTAGTTTTGCGCATGGCAAAAATAACGCATGGCTGAAATGAAGACCGGCGGATATTAAGTCAGATATCCTGTCTTTCTTTAGTATCAGCAATGGGTGAATAAAATCTGGCATTTTATTTTTTACTAAGTCAAAACCTACCTTGTGCAGAGTGTTTTGGAAAGGGTGGATAGCGCGGCGGCCCTTCTCTAGACGCGGGTCGTCGTTCCTTGGAGCGTGCCCGAGGACTGGAGTTGTTAAAGTCCCCGCCTCTGCTGCCGTGAGCCCCGAGGGGCGGTCCCTGTCGATTTCTATTCCTGTTTCGGTCCCTCTTCTTCCCGCCTCCTTCCCGCCCTCTAAACTGCTGATTGGTGGATTGGGTTCCCTCGTGGGGCGGGGCGTCCGGGCGACGAATGAACTGCTCTCGCCCTTTTTTCCTCTCATCCAATCGCTGAGGCTCCCGATCTCTCCGCCGATCTTCGACAGGACGATTTCCGGTCTGGCGATCGTCCCTGTGCTCTTTCCCATAGTTCTCTCTTCCTTTCCTATCCGTTACTTCAGACGAATATCTATAAGTAGTATTAAACTCTGAAGTCAAGTTAAAAACATTTAAGAATAATTATACTAATTTTTAATGCTTTGTAAAATAAATTCCTAAAACAAATTGGATTTGTCTTAAAGATAATTTGAAAACACTGGCGATGTCTACGCATGTTTTGATCGTAAAGCCCGTTTTTGAAAAATATACCCTCTTTTAAAAACCGCTCTTTAAAAAAAAATTCAAAAACTAAGCGTGTGAAAACGAGATTTTAGTGAAAAAAAGTCATAAAAAGAAATAAACTGTAAATTCCCAACATTTTTAAAACCCGACTTCTAAAGCACACGTATTTTACTTTTGTCGAGATTCGTGGTCGTCCGTTTTGGCAGAATCCCGTTCCTTGTCCTGCGGTCTTCGCTCAGGTTTGACGACAGCGGAAGCGATAACACTCTTGGGTCGCGGCTCCATGGAGCGACGACCATTCGCGTCCGGGCTGGGCGGAGTTCGCGGCCGCTTTCTGGATTGCTCGCTTCGTCTGCCAACTTCCTCATTGTCCGCGGGGTGTTCACGCTTTACGCGATCCGGCCATTCTTTTCCGCTACTAAACCAAAATATTTTTTGTTAACATAATTCTGGATTTATATGTCTAATTTGATTATAATGAATTATTTCCATTTCGGGCTGCTGCACAACAAGCGAGAGTTTTGTAAACAGTTTCGTTATTCGATACCGAATTGAGCAATGTCACTGGTGATTGGGGACAAACACAAACTTTTACCCGCAACGCTTTTAGGTATGCAATTATATCCTTATAATCAGAAAGCTGCCAACTTGTAAAATAAAATGATTATCGCACGGCAATAGAACTTTCTTGCTTTCAGTTTGTAGAATGCGTCAGTGCATCATTTTTTTCTGTAGTAAAGTTGTTAGTTTATTTATATATAATTACGAAACGTTGAATTAAATTATTAAAGCGATCTTCAAGCCACAAGCATAGGTGAGAAAGTGGAAGGAGGGCAGGGTGGGGTCCACCACCCTAGCCTCGAAAATGGGACCCCCCTAGATCAAAATCTAGGACCCCCCTCCCCCCAAATTTCCGAATTTTTTACCCCTGACCCCAATCTAGATTTTGAAATCTGACCCCCCCCCCCTCCCCCCTCGGGAAAATTTTAGGACCTTTTTTATACTAAATTTTCTCCAAAAAACGTGAATTTTCATCACATATTAATGCTTTTACACCCTTTTTATACATGAATATGGCTTTTTATTCAATAAAATGTAGTATTATCCTATAAAAAGAACAATTAATAAAGTTATTATGGTTTAAAACTGTTTTGCTTTGGACACCGGAACCCACCTGACCCCCTCTAGATTTCAAAATTTCGCACCCCGGGTCGACCCCTTCTAAAAAGCTAGGAGTCCGGACCCCTCTGGGACCCCCCTCCTAGAATTCAAAATTCGATTTACCCCGGGTAACTACCCCCCTAGCTTCCCCGACCGTTCTCACCTATGGCCACAAGTATAGTTAAGGCATTGAAACATAATTAGCAACTAGCTTGTTCAGCTCAACCGCCTCATAAAAAACTTATAAAAATGAATAAATTACGGTAATGTTTGTGTGAGCGTTTTATTAAAAAAAGTTACAGTTGTGTATCTGTATCACGGATTAATTTTTGCACAGCATGCACAGCAGCATGTATATACAAATAGTCAAAACAGAAGAATGAATATTATGTTTCAACTTTCCGCAAACCGAGACACACTTGTTCTCGCACTTCACTGCGCTTTATTTACCTTTTCTATTTTTTCGCTTTTTTTGCTTTGTCATGTATATCAATGGGTGTTTTTAGCAAGGAAACATGTTTAAAAGGGTGCTATAAATTACCGTAATATTTCCTTCTCTCTTTCGTCTTTTCTTCGCTTAGGCGGTGGGTGGGCTGGGACCTCGCCGCTCTCCTCGCTGTCGCTGGAAGAGGAGGAGCTACTGCTACCGCTGGAACTGGCCTCCCCTTCCGAGTCCGAGCCCAGGCTCATACGCCCCGCCGTACCGCTCTGAGCCTAAAATTCGGTTACGGTAATACTCCATTTTAAAAAAGCAAAACTACCTTATTAAAATTGTGATTACTGGAGAATGGGACACAACCCAAAATGTTGGGGTCTCATCATAGGTGAGAAAGGGGGAGACAGGGTGGGGTCCACCCCCCCCCTAGCCTCGAAATTTTGGCCCCCCCTAGACGAAAATCTAGGGGGCCCCCCTCCCCCAAAATTCCGAATTTTTTACCCCTGACCCCCCTCTAGATTTTGAAATCTGACCCCCCCCCTCCCCCCTCGGGAAAATTTTAGGTACCTTTTTATACTAAATTTTTTTCCAAAAACGTGAATTTTCATCACATATTCATGCTTTTACACCCTTTTTATACATGAATATGGCTTTTTATTAAATAAAATGTAGTATTATTCTATAAAAAGAACAATTATTAAAGTTATTATGGTTTAAAACTGTTTTGCATTGGACACCGGACCCCACCTGTCCCCCGTCTAGATTTCAAAATTTCGCACCCCGGGTCGACCCCCCCTAAAAAGCTAGGGGGGTTCGGACCCCCCTGGGACCCCCCTCCTAGAATTCAAAATTCGATTTACCCCGGGTAACCACCCCCCACCCCCTAGCTTCCCCGACCGTGCTCACCTATGGGTCTCATCTCAGTCTCAGGGGTTCATAGCTGAGAAAGGGGAGGGAAGTAGGGTGGGATCTACCCATACATAGAGTAGAATAGGTAGAACATAGGGGGATTTAATCTTCAAAATCCTGACAAGGAAGTGTGTGTAACTCACCACCGCTTTGAACTGTTAAGGGAATTGGAAAAATAAACCCTCGCCCAATTCACGAGAATTAATAAAAAAGTTAGTTTAAATTGATTTTTACCTTCCTCAAAACTCAGAGGTCAAAATGAGTGTTTTAATCCACAAAGAGCTCCCCTTGTGACAAACCAAACTTGCCCATAGGTGAGAAAGGGGGGGGGGCAGGGGGGGGGTCCACACTCCCCCTAGCCTTGAAATTTGGGGACCCCCCCTAGACGAAAATCTAGGGAGCCCCCTCATCCCCCCTCAGGAAATTTTTAAGTACTTTTTTATTCTAAAATTTCTTCCAAAAACGTGAATTTTCATCACATATTCATGCTTTTAGACCCTTTTTATACCAGAACATCGCTTTTTATTCAATAAAATGTAGTATTATCCTATAAAAAGAACAATTATTAAAGTTATTATGGTTTAAAACTGTTTGCTTTGGACACCGGAGCCCACCTGATCCCCCTCTAGATTTTAAAATTTCGCACCCCGGGTCGACCCCCCCCCCTAAAAAGCTAGGAGGGGTTCGGACCTTCCTAGGACCCCCCTCCTAGAATTCAAAATTCAATTTACCCTAAGTAACCACACCCCTAGCTTCCCCGACCGTTCTCACCTATGAACTTTCCATGTATAGGTTCACTCATAGGTGGGCAGAGGGGGTGGGATTATACCCCCCAAAAAAATCCCGATTATAGCCGACACCCCTCCCCCCTAAAATTTGGGGGTACTCTGGACACCCCCCTTAAAATTTAGAGGGTTCCAGTACTAAAAACGCTAAAAATAGGGTATTTGAGGAATACCCCAAAAAATTTTTTTGGGACACCCTCTCGAATTTCGGGGGTCGAGTATTCCCACCACCCCAAAATTCGCAAGGCTACCCATCTATGGGTTCACTCCCTATCTAGCATCTAATTTTACTTATCAACCCAAAAAAACTCAGCCCGCCCTCTTTTCACTGCAAATTTTTTCACCTTGATCCCCTCTAAATTTTTAAATATACATCTTTTACCATAAAGAAAATTTTAATACTATTGTTTGTTCATTAATTTTTCTTTATTTTTCTTTAGTGAATTTTTAACACAAATCAGTTATCAGTATGTTTACACCCTTTTTGTTGTTAAATAACTAGCTAAGTAAATTAATTATATTATTTATAGCAGTTTTATTTAACATGTATGTCTTTAATATTAAACGGCATAATCCATTTGAAATTCAAAAACTAAGATAAATTATAAATTAAAACTACCTACCCGAGAAGCAGAAAAAAATTGGTTTTTTGACTCAATATGCTTTTGGAACCCATTAAAAAAAGTTTCTGAATTTATATGAAATTCATAAGGGCTTACAAAAAAAAAATAACCAAGGGAAAAGAGGGCGGGCTGAGTTTTTTGGGTTGATAAGTAAAATTAGATGCTAGATAGGGAGTGAACCCATAGATGGGTAGCCTTGCGAATTTTGGGGTGGTGGGAATACTCGACCCCCGAAATTCGAGAGGGTGTCCCAAAAAAATTTTTTGGGGTATTCCTCAAATACCCTATTTTTAGCGTTTTTAGTACTGGAACCCTCTAAATTTTAAGGTGGGTGTCCAGAGTACCCCCAAATTTTAGGGGGGAGGGGTGTCGGCTATAATCGGGATGTTTTTGGGGGCCTGGTGCCCACCCTCTGCCCACCTATGAGTGAACCTATACATGGAAAGTTCATAGTGAGACAGTAGGGAAGCTAGGGGTGTGGTGACTTCGGGAAAATTGAATTTTGACTTCTAGGTGGGGGGTCCGAGTCTTGTCCGAACCCCTCCTAGCTTTTTCGGGGTGGGGTCGACCCGGGGTGCGAAATTTTAAAATCTAGAGGGGGATCAGGGGTGGGCTCTCGTGTTCAAAGCAAACAGTTTTAAACCATAATAACTTTAATAATTGTTCTTTTTATAGGAAACATGCTACATTTTATTGAATAAAAAGCGAATATTCTGGTTATAAAAGGGTCAAAAAGCATGAATATGTGATGAAAATTCACGTTTTTGGAAGAAATTTTAGAATAAAAAAGTACCTTAAAAATTTCCTGAGGGGGGATGAGGGGGCTCCCTAGATTTTCGTCTTTAAGGGCGATACCCAAATTTAAAGGCTAGGGGGAGGTGTGGACCCCCCCCCTGCCCCTCCTTTCTCACCCTATGGGCAAGTTTGCTTTTGTCACAAGGGAGTTCTTTGTGGATTAAAACGCTCATTTTGACCTCTGAGTTTTTAGGAAGGTAGAAATCGATTTAAACTAACTTTTTTATTAATTCTCGTGAATTGGGCAAGGGTTTTCCAATTCCCTTAACAGTTCAACAGGTGGGAGTTACACGCACTTACTTGTACAGGATTTTGAAGGTTAAATCCCCCTATGTTCTACCTATTCTTCTCTATGTATGGGTAAATCTCACCCTACCCTTCCCTCCCTTTTTCTCAGCTATGAACCCCTAGAGACTGAGATGAGGCTCATAGGTGAGCACGGTAGGGGAAGCTAGGGGGTGGTGGGTGGTTACCCGGGGTGAATCGAATTTTGAATTCTTAGGAGGGGGGTCCCAGGGGGGTCCGGACCCCCCCTAGCTTTTTAGGGGGGGTCGACCCGGGGTGCGAAATTTTTGAAATCTAGAGGGGGGTAAGGTGGGGTCCAGTGTCAAAGCAAAACAGTTTTAAACCATAATAACTTTAATAATTTTTCTTTTTATAGAATAATACTCATTTTTTTTGATAAAAGCCATATTCATGTATAAAAAGGGTGTAAAAGCATGAATATGTGATGAAAATTCACGTTTTTGGAAAAAAATTTAGTATAAAAAGGTACCTAAAATTTTTCCGAGGGAGGGGGGGGGTAAGATTTCAAAATCTAGAGGGGGGTCCGGGGGTAAAAAATTCGGAATTTTGGGGGGAGGGGGGCCCCCCTAGATTTTCGTCTAGGGGGGGCCAAAATTTCGAGGCTAGGGGGGGGGTGGAGCCCCACCCTGTCTCCCCCTTTCTCACCTATGATGAGACCCCAACATTTTGGGTTGTGGCCCATTCTCCAGTAATCACGATTTTAATAAGGTAGTTTTGCTTTTCGAAATGGAGATATTGCCGTGACCGAATTTTAGGGGCTCGAGCGGTACGGCGGGGCGTATGAGCCTGGGGTCTCGGTCTCGGAAGGGGAGGCCGGTTGCAGCGGTAGCGGTGACACCTCCTCTTCCCAGCAACAGCGAGGAGAGCGGCGAGGTCCCGCGGCCCGCCCAAGCGAAGAAAAGACGAAAGAGAGAAGGAAATATTACGGTAATTTATAGCACCCTTTTAAACATGTTTCCTTGCTAAAAACACCCATTGATATACATGACGAAGCAAAAAAAGCGAAAAAATAGAAAAGGTAAATAAAGCGCAGTGAAGTGCGAGAACAAGTGTGCTCTCGTTTTGCGGAAAGTTGAAACATAAATATTCCCATTCTTCTGTTTTGACTATTTCTATATGCATGCTGCTGTGCATGCTGTGCAAAAATTAATCCGTGATACAGAATACACAACTGTAACTTTTTTTTAATAAAACGCTCACACAAACATTTACCATAATTTATTCATTTTTATAAGTTTTGTATGGGGCGGTTGAGCTGGACAAGCTAATTGCTAATTATGTTTCAATGCCTTAACTATACTTGTGGCCATAGGTGAGAACGGTCAGGGAAGCTAGCAGGGTTGCCCGGGGTAAATCGAATTTCTACAGAGGGGGGGCCCAGGAGGGGTCCTACTAGGCTTTTTAGAAGGGGTCGACCCGGTGCGAAATTTTGAAATCTAGAGAGGGCCAGGTAGGTCCGGTGTCCAAAGCAAAGCAGTTTTAAACCATAACTTTAATAATTGTTCTTTTTATAGAATAATACAACATTTTATTGAATAAAAAGCGATATTCTGGTGTAAAAAGGTGTAAAAACATAAATATGTTTTAAAAATTTACGTTTTTGGAAGAAAATTTAGTATAAAAAAGGTCCTAGAAATTTTCCCGAGGGGGGAGGGGGGGGGGGTCAAGATTTCAAAATCAAGATTGGGGTCAGGGGTAGAAAATTCGGAAGTTTGGGCGGAGGGGGGTCCTAGATTTTGATCTGAGGGGGGTCCCATTTTCGAGGCTAGGGTGGTGGACCCCACCCTGCCCTCCTTCCACTTTCTCACCTATGCTTGTGGCTTGAGATCTGCTTTAATAATTTAATTCAACGTTTCGTAATTATATATAAATAAACTAACAACTTTACTACAGAAAAATGATGCATGAACGCATTCTACAAACTGAAAGCAAGAAAGTTCTATTGCCGTGCGATAATCATTTTATTTTACAAGTTGGCAGCTTTCTGATTATAAGGATATAATTGCATACCTAAAAGCGTTGCGGGTAAAAGTTTGTGTTTGTCCCCAATCACCAGTGACATTGCTCAATTCGGTATCGAATAACGAAACTGTTTACAAAACTCTCGCTTGTTGTGCAGCAGCCCGAAATGGAAATAATTCATTATAATCAAATTAGACATAAATTCGAGAATTATGTTAACAAAAATATTTTGGTTTAGTAGCGGAAAAGAATGGCCGGATCGCGTAAAGCGTGAACACCCCGCGGACAATGAGGAAGTTGGCAGACGAAGCGAGCAATCCAGTAAAGCGGCTGTGTACTCCGCCCAGCCCGGACGCGAATGGTCGTCGCTCCATGGAGCCGCGACCCAAGAGTGTTATCGCTTCCGCTGTCGTCAAACCTGAGCGAAGACCGCAGGACAAGGAACGGGATTCTGCCAAAACGGACGACCACGAATCTCGACAAAAGTAAAATACGTGTGCTTTAGAAGTCGGGTTTTAAAAATGTTGGGAATTTACAGTTTATTTCTTTTTATGACTTTTTTTCACTAAAATCTCGTTTTCACACGCTTAGTTTTTGAATTTTTTTTTAAAGAGCGGTTTTTAAAAGAGGGTATATTTTTCAAAAACGGGCTTTACGATCAAAACATGCGTAGACATCGCCAGTGTTTTCAAATTATCTTTAAGACAAATCCAATTTGTTTTAGGAATTTATTTTACAAAGCATTAAAAATTAGTATAATTATTCTTAAATGTTTTTAACTTGACTTCAGAGTTTAATACTACTTATAGATATTCGTCTGAAGTAACGGATAGGAAAGGAAGAGAGAACTATGGGAAAGAGCACAGGGACGATCGCCAGACCGGAAATCGTCCTGTCGAAGATCGGCGGAGAGATCGGGAGCCTCAGCGATTGGATGAGAGGAAAAAAGGGCGAGAGCAGTTCATTCGTCGCCCGGACGCCCCGCCCCACGAGGGAACCCAATCCACCAATCAGCAGTTTAAAGGGCGGGAAGGAGGCGGGAAGAAGAGGGACCGAGAAAGAGGAGCAGAAATCGACAGGGACCGCCCCCTCGGGCCGCACGGCAGGGGAGGTGGGGACTTTAACAACTCCAGTCCTCGGGCACGCTCCAATGTTTTATGACCCGCGTCTAGAGAAGGGCCGCCGCGTTATCCATCTTTTCTTTTAACACTCTGCACAAGGAGGTTTTTGACTAAGTAAAATATAATTTTCTAGATTTTATTCACCCATTGCTGATACTAAAGAAAGACAGGATATCTGACTTAATATCCGCCGGTCTTCATTTCAGCCATGCGTTATTTTTGCCATGCGCAAAACTAAAAATATAACTGCCTATATATAACTTATAAATCGGCATTTCCTTTATCCAGCCTTTAGCAGTTCATTTCACAACATCGCGCTAATTAAAACTTTAAAAAGTACGTCTTTGACTCAAATTAAGGCTGGCCGAATTGAACTCAGTTACCCTAAGTGGTCAGTGGTGTAGCTTGTTCACGTGTCAAATATGGTATTCCATTTTATACCCCAAAAAACAAGGGCGTAGCCAGGGTAGTGTAGCCAGGGGGTTGTAACCCCTCTCTTTCGGTCTGGCGGAGGTAAAAATTTGGGGTCCTAAGAAAGCAATTTTAAAAAATTATTTATATACCTTTTTACAACTTTTAAGTGATGTTTCTAATGAATTTCAAAGACAATTTTTGAAATTTTTTGTGCTGTCGCGCGAATTTTAGTGTTTTACCTTTTTAGCCTAAGTTTTTCAAGTTTAGCTCAAAAAACAATGCAAATAACAGCAAAAAAAGATCACTAAGCGCGAAAAAAGCGCAAAAATTTTTACCCTTTTTTAATGTCTTTTTTACGGTATTTTGAAAAATTTAGAAAACAATCCCCCCTGAAAATTTGTATGGAGTGCGACCACCCTCTTTCCTAAATCCTGGCTACGCCCCTGACCCCAAATAACGTATTTTTTTAGTTTTAAGTACCGCACCAGTACTGAGCCCCTCCAAAGTCCGGAAAACCGCTAATTTCCGAGAGGAGGGTGTCGGCACTCGGCAGCAACCATTAATTATTTAATCAATTCACCACAAAAAACTCCAAAATTTTAGTCCTTTGAAGCACTCTTAATTTGTTTATTCTTGTGTTATTGTTTGGTGTTTTGTTTTGAAAAATTTGTTGTATTTCTTCTAAAAGTAGTATACATTTAAATCTAAAAGTTTTACCGCCACACAAATGGCTAAAATTTATATTTAGAAACTGCAGCTTCTGATGACCGTTATCCGACAGAACGTAGTGGGGAGAAGGTGAAAAAACCTTCACCCGCCGGAAGAGAGCGGGATCGAGAAGACTCAGCACGTAAGACTTCCCCGGGTAGAGAAAGGGACAAAGAAAAGGGAGGCAGCAGCAAAGAACACGAAGACAGAAAGCCTCAACTGCAGGCCCCCGCCCTCCCCTCAAGAAACCCGCGAACGCGAAGGAAAGACTCAGAAAAAACAAGAAGAATCTCGCGGTCCGGCAAAAGAACAATCCTCTAGAAGGCAAGAAACTTGGAGTCCCACCAAGGAAGGTAATCAATCCTAAGTTGAATAGGCGTAGGATAAAAATATTGAGCTGATGGTTCATTTTAGAACGCATTTCACTTATAGAAAATTTTAATTAAAAGTTTTTTTCTAAAATTATATAATGTTGTTATGTAGTATCAAGAATAATATAATACAAGAGAACGTCCGACTGTACACTAAACTTTTGACCAAAATTTTGCGAAACAAAAATCCGCCATTTTCTTCTAGTTTTCCCGCGCTGCGATTTTTAACACAGTTTTAGTTTTCTCGCAGTGGAGACTGCGACTTCTTTTGCACTCAAAACTGTTTTTTTTTTATTTAAAACTGCGATTATTTTCGCACTGCGAGTCTAACTGCATAACAAAAAAATACAGACGCTGGTGATAGAATGGCAATAGAGTAAAACACATTGAAACTTGTTTTATTTAATTTTAAAACGTTGGAGAGTTACTTTATTTCATTAAAACTAAAAAGTTTTAACATCTTAAAGGTTAAAAAAAAAAAACGATTTTTACTCATTTAAACACAAAATTTTCTGCTCCGTTTTGTTTTTATATTTTTTGTTGTGCAGCCAGACTCGCAGTGCGAAAATAATCGCAGTGCAAACAAAGCAGTATAGAGTGCGACAAGAAGTCGCAGTTCCCACTGCAAGAAAACTAACACTGTGTTAAAACTCGCAGCGCAGGAAAACTAGCGGAAGAATGGAAGTTTTTTGCGAGAAAAGTCGCACATGAATTCGAAAGTGCGAGTTTTCTCGCAAAATTTTGGTCAAAAATTTGGTGTACAGTCGAACATTCTCTTGTATTATATATTCTTGCTAGTATTAACAAAGATTCAGATAGATTACGACAAACGTATACCAAAGTAAACTATTAATACAACACTTACGAAAATGTAAATTGACAAATGAACATAGCACAATATAGTTTAATTATTGATTACAATATTTTTATGATCATTTCAACAAACTATGCAACCAAAATTTTTAGCATAACAAAAATATTTTTTATATAAAAAAAAGATTTATATTTTTTTTGTACTTTTCTCTTTGGCGCGGCAATAATCATAATACAAAAATCAATCGCTAAAAAAAATTTATCACAAGCGCCGTCGTCAAAGCGGGAAGCGAAATAACGAAGCTCCTCAGGAGAGATCTTAGAAAAAAAGTTTTTAAATATTTTTAACAATTACAGCTCTGGTCTATAGTGTAACACTGGTTATTTAACTTTTTTATGTTTCAGGTGACCGAAAATCTGTTCCGAACCGGGAAAGTGGTGGTTCTGCTAAGGAATATCCTGCACAAGAAAGGCCACCAAGCAGAAGTTTTGCTGCCAGAAGATCAGACCAAGAGCGAAAGAACGAGTACTTGCGCACGCTGGACGATAGAACCAGTTATCCTTCACCACAGGTATCTCAAAACAGTGTAGATTTTGGAATAGTGTTTTGCAATTAAAGTCCTGTTTAGCGCCAAAGCTTCAGGTTAGACACCAAAATGACAGCTAAGTATAGAGAGGAGCTGTTTAAAGCGATATGATTTTAATAATATTATATTATTATAATTTTCTCATGGTGTTTGGTATATTATGTTGTTTTTTGACGGGAGGGTGAAGGGTGGTAGTGGTTGTTCGATTTCGGGGTCATCTTAGTCAGCCCCAAAAAACTATCTATTTTAGTTGGTTATTTCTATTAGTCAGACCTGTGCACTGCCCCCCCCCCCCGGGTTAAAACGGGGGTGGCAATTACAAAAATGGGGGGCCACGGGGGGTTAACTTTTTTGAAACGGGGGGGGCAAAAAAACGGGGGGACAAGCAGGGGGTAAAGAAAAAAAAAATAGAAAAAAAAGAGGAAAAAAGAGAAAAGAGGAAGTGAAAAATGGAAAAAATGTACAAAAAAAGCGAAAAAAAGGTAAAAATAGGTCTAAAATGGCTTAAAATACATTGAAATAGGCTAAAAACTGCAAAAAATTCGCGATGATGGCGTCATCATAGGTCAAAAATGGCGTCATAATTTTAGGGTACTTTTTCATTTTTTGGCGGGGGGGGGGGGCAAATCCTCCAATAAAACGGGGGGGGGCATTTCCAGACCGTGCACAGGTCTGATTAGTTGTTAGTTTCCCGTTGAGGAAGGTAATACGGTTACCAAATTTCATTGTGATCTGGGAATATTTTTGACTTTTTGTGTTATCCTTAATTTTAATAATAATGTATTGATAATGAGTAGTTAGTTTAGTCAGCGAAACTCCAGCGTTTCCTAATATTTGGTGTGTTTTTTTGGAGGGAGGTAAGAGAGAATTAGAGTAGTAACATATTCTCAAAATCTGTGGAAACCACTTAGTAAATGATCTAAGGGTGTTCACTCCTTTCATTGGCGTAGCCAGGATTTCATTTCTCGAGGGGGTGGTCTAAGGGGGGGATGAAAAAAAGTGCCACAGAAGCGGCGCGCAGAGCCGCCACCTGCGCCGAGTGGCGCCTCCAGCCGACGCGAAGCGTCGGGTCGGGGGTCTGAAGGGTGTCCCTCCAGCCGACGGAGGTGAAGTTTTTTTGAAATATGTGCTAAAACTGTTTAAGATAAGGTGTTGATCGGTTGAATATGGTTGAAGTTATAGTAACAAAAATATTACTGCTAATATTAGGTTTATTGTATATAAATTTGACCTTCCCTATCCCCGCGTAGCGGGAAAAATTTTTATATTGATTGATTTATGGTTTTAAAATGTACTAAGATTTCTATTAAATTTTTATAAAACATTTAAAAAGTAAAAAAGAAAACTCTGTACAAAATGCCACATTTTGTTCCGGTTCCGTTCTATAACAAAATAATACTTTTAGGTTTGGAATTTTGTGACCGTACAGTTTTTTGTTTTAAAAATTGAAATAAATAGCCTGGGGTGGAAGTGAGGCACTCTAAAACTTTCACAAGTCCAGAATCAAATGAGTATTTAACCTTAATAGGATTTAATACTTATTTATTAAAACAATAAATATTGTTTCAAACCTGTGCACGGTCCCCCCCCCCCCCCCCGGGTTTTATTGGGGGGGGGGCAAATTTTTTGAAACGGGGAGAGGGGGCAATAAAACGAGGGAGGCAAGCAGGGGAGAAAGAAAAAAATCCGGGAAATCCGCCAATCAAACGGGGAGGCATTTCCATACCGTTCACAGGCAGACCTGTGCACTGCCCCCCCCCCCCCGGGGTTAAAACGGGGGGGCAACTTTTTTGAAACGGGGGGGGGCAAGCAGAGGGGAAAGAAAAAAAAAGAAAAAAAGGAGAAAAAAAGAAGGGAAAAAAGGGACAAAAAAAAAGCGGAAATAAGGTAAAAATAGGTCTAAAATGGCTTAAAATACATTGAAATAGGCTAAAAACTGCAAAAAATTCGCGATGATGGCGTCATCATAGGTCAAAAATGGCGTCATTTTTAGGGTACTTTTTCATTTTTTGGCGGGGGGGGGGGGCAATAAAACGGGGGGGGGGGGGGGCAAATCCTCCAATAAAACGGGGGCGGGGGCATTTTCAGACCGTGCACAGGTCTGTTGTTTTAATAGCCAAAATGTTAGTTTTGCTGTAATATTTAACGCTTTTAAGCATTATAAACAAACAAAATTCAGGACGGACCGGAACGTTTGGAAGACGATGAAGAAGAATGTGTTCCTCCTGCTCGCGAAGAGCGGAAGAAGCCATCACAACCGACTAAAAAAGACAGAAGAGAACGCGCATCCAGCTCTGATGAAATACCGCAAAGGAATCGTAAGTCCATTTTTGTTTTCTCAGGTTATTAAAAGTTCTAATCATAAATTTTCTTCCGTTCGTGTTGATTTACTCCACGGTTTAGTCTTCTATATTAATCTTTTTAAAAATACTTTGACCAAATTGATGTTCCGGGCATAGTTCTTTTAGATGATTGTTATACTTTTTGGCTTCTCGCACGTTCGCCCAAACATTTGTGGTAGTATGCCAATGCCAACAACCAATGCTTTCTTCATGATTAGTCTTGTCTGTCCGGCACTCTCCTCGCCTTGCTCACCCCCTCTTCCCATTCTCAGAAGAGATCAGCCACTGCAGCAGCGTTCGTCCAGAAGTCCTCTGGTGTCAAAGTCGTGTTAATGAGCGTGGATGTGAAAAGATGTGGTGAGTGTTTGTGTTTTGCATAGTGGACAGTTTAGTAATTTTATTGCGTGGGATTGATTTTGTGTAGGTAAAGGAAAAGAGATTTCCCCACTGGGAGATTATTCCAGCTACCGGTTGGTACCTTTTCGCCCAAACATTTTGTCTGCCACATCGATTAATGTCAAAGATGATTGTTATTTTCCATGTTTCAGATTGGAGGCTAGGCAGTCGCAACAGGTAATCAAACAAACACATGGATGCAAATAATTTGGAATGCTGAGAAGTGTTTACCGAATGACAAAATTTTATACCGTTTGGGAATAATAAAACAAACCTTTATATCCATGTTTCATTTCCAAAAGAACGACGTTAGGTCCAGTAGGATGACATGAGTTTCAAAGTCAAAAAATAAGTACTTTATCATTTTTTTAATTGTTATAAATTTTTAGAAACTGCGTCCCCGATTGAAAAAGATCGTCACAAAAAAACTGAATACCAATCTTCTGGTGAAAAACAAATGAAAAAACGAGTCTCACTTTCTCCGTCATCTTCGCAAAAAAATTCTCGGTCGTCAAAAGGAGCCTCTCCTGCTAACCCCGAAGGTTAGGTTTTATTTTTACTTGACATTTTATTGTTTTATTTGACTGACAGTAAAACTTTGTTAATTTAGTAATCGTCAAGTTATTTTAGAAAAGGCGGAAAAGAAGAAAAATCGTGAAAAACGATTAGTATCGCCTGAAATAGTGCAGCGAAAACAAACGTTAGCCAATGCCTCTTTGGAAAAAAAGAAATCACCCGTCCCATTGCAACCACCTTCTCCGCAGTTACAGCCCTATCGACTGGAGAAAAAGAAAAAGTAAACTAAATTATTTTTGTATAAAATAACAGTGGCTTTTAAAAAATGTTTTATTTTTAAAATCTAAATTTTAACCAGAACTTATAATTAAAATTTTCCTATGTTTTTTTGAAGAGTATCTGATCGAAAAGAAGCTGAAGAATGGTTAGCGCAAAACAAAGAAAAGAAAAAAGTCAAAGAAAAGGAAGAAAAAATACCTTCGCGTGAATCCCCACCCTCGACCCCAGCTGACACGATTTCAAACAAAAGCAGCTCGGGTAAAGCTTATCATTTTCTGTGAATGTTTGTATCGGTTCTTAAAATAATTAACCAGACCTGTGCACGGTCTGAAAATGCCCCCCCCCCCGTTTTATTGGAGGATTTGTCCCCCCCCCCCCGTTTTATTGCTCCCCCCCCCCCGCCAAAAAATGAAAAAGTACCCTAAAAATATGACGCCATTTTTGACCTATGATGACGCCATCATCGCAATTTTTTTGCAGTTTTTAGCCTATTTCAATGTATTTTAAGCCATTTTAGACCTATTTTTACCTTATTTCCGCTTTTTTTGTCCCTTTTTTCCCTTTTCCCTTCTTTTTTTCTCTTTTTTTTCCTTTTTTCCCTTTTTTTCTTTCCCCCTGCTTGCCCTTCCCGTTTTATTGCCCCCCTTCCCGTTTCAAAAAAGTTGCCCCCCCGTGCCCCCCCATTTTGGAATTGCCCCCCCCCGTTTTAACCCCGGGGGGCAGTGCACATGTCTGATTAACTGTGGTAAAGTATGTAAATTCTTGAAAATTATATTTTGATTTATTATTGTTGAAGTTTAATTTGATTGGTTACTTTTTACTATTTTGAAAAAATGTTTATTTGATTTTTAGCGTCTCCTGTTTCTAAAAAGCACCGACCTAAAAAGCAAACGAAGGAGCCGGAACAGGAGCCCAGTCCGCTTAGCGTGAAAAAATCTTGCGAGAATAACAATAAAGTTTCTTCCTCCAAAAAACGTAACGAGAAGCGGGAGAAAGAAGAAAAAGAAGACAAAGTACAAGAAGCGGAGGCAGAAACGAAACAAAAGGCGGAACCGGAGCAAAAGAAGGAAGAAAGCGTCGCCCCTATTATTCCCGACGAATGTCTCGTGGAGATCAGCGACGAAGAATTAGACGACGACGACTTAAAACCCAATGAAAGTAAAACAATAGGTTATTTTATACAAAAAATGCTACTGCCAGAAAATGAATATAAAACTAAACTTAATTATTTGTTATACTATAGTCCATACAAAAATGATGCGGACTGGCGACAAAACTCGAACTTTGAAATGTTATAATATCCATAACGGAGGTTAGAATATGTGCGGGATATATATGGGATCATAGTTCAGACTCTTGGCTATCTTTTGAAAAGGTTAGGAAAAAATGTTTTTTGATGACGTCATTACTACAGCCGATGCGGTGAAAAAAAAAACCTGGTCCCAAAAAAAACAAAACTTTTCTATTAGTACGAGATAAGAAACGCCGCTTGGTATGCTGTTAAAACATACTTTTCTGAGTTTTTTTCTGAAAGTTTAAGCGAAAATGGCTCGCTCAATTTTTTTTTATAATGCGTTGAATGCGCGCGGTTTTCGCGATTTTTCGCAATTTTCGCCACGCTAATACAATGTCCGAATTATTTATTTTGTTTTGCTTCCTGCTCGAAGTGTGTAAGAAATTAATCATATTTTTATATAAATGTTCGCCAATTTTTATTCCTTATTTTTGACCTAAAATTTTTTTTTGAAGGGTTGACCCCCCAGGGGCTTGGAGGGGGGCAAACACGAATGCCGAAAATTTTTTTCAAAGTTTTTTTCAAAACCATCAAAAATGTAATATTTATCACATATGACGAATTTTGATATATCGTTTATGTAAAAAAACTTAATATTAAGCTTACAATAAGCTGTCAAAAATGACGAATTTGAAATTTGAAAGGATTCCAAGCCCGTATGCTTGCAGCAGCAAACCTTTAAATTAAAAAGTTTTTAAATTTATTTTTATTTAAAATATTAAAAAAATGGTCCAAATAACACAATGAAAACGCAACATAAATTTTCGTTAAAATTCCAAAATATTTTCTTCATGCAAATTTTTGTTACAAGTAGCCCGTATCAGCCATACGGCTGACAAATAATTTTTCCGGCATTTTTATATTTATTTACTAATTTTTTTCAAAATTCAACCCTTCTGTGCCATTCCCGTGACTGTAAGCTTTACAATGATACCTCAGGTAACCCGCACTCCATTTTGCCGTTGGGGAAAGGTTCTTCATCTTTGGTAAAAATATGTTGTCCAATATAAAGATGTCCATGTTATTTTTTAAATTTTAACCCAGTTATGACATTCTCCAGACTGTAAGCTTTGCAATGATACCTCATTTAGCCCAATCCGTTTTGTGCTTGAGGAGAAGGGTCCTCCCTGTTGGTGAAAATGTGTTGTGCAGCATAAAAATGTTCTTGTTATTTATTTTTTGAAAAATTCAACCCTTTTATGACATTCCTTGAAATTCAAGTTTTGCAATGATATCTTATTTAGCCCAATCCTTTTTGTGGTTAAGGAGAAAGGTCATTCTCCTTTTAGTAAAAAAAACGTTGTCCAGCATAAAGATGTCCATGTTGATTTTTTTTAAAACATAACATTTTGGCTTTACTATGGCGAATTACTCTTACGAATAAGTTTGAGCCAATTTGAAGATTAAAATTTTTTCAACTTTCAAAGTCCATAGAAACCTGTTTTTGTGAAAATGTGTTGTCCAACCAAAAGATGTCCATGCAATTTTTTTTTAATTTTAACCCTTATACGACATTTCTCTGTCTGTAAGCTTTGCAATGATATCTCATTTAGCCCAATCCTTTTGCTGGTTGGGGAGGAAGGTTGTTCCTTTTTTTAGTGAAAAAACGTTGTCCAGCATTAAGATCACCATGTTAATCTTACCAAAAAACATGACATTTTGTTTTACATTGGATAATTACTCTTATCAATAAGTTAGAGCCAAATCAAAGACAAAAAATTTCACTTTGCAAAATCCGTAGGTTTTCCCTTTTTGTGAAAATGTTTTGTCCAGGCTAAAGATGACCATGCAAATTTTTTTCTAAATTTCAACCTCTTTATGACATTCTCCGGACGGTAAGCTTTGCAATAATATCTCATTTAGCCCAATCCCTTTTGTAGTTGGTGAGCAGGGTAATTCCCTTCTTTAATGAAAAAAACGTCCAGTATAAAGATGTCCATGTTCATTTTTCCAAAAATCGTGTTATTCTGGCTTTAAATTGCCTAATTAGTTTTTCCAATAAGTTTGAGCCAATTTTGAGTTGCAAATTGCAAAATCCATAGGGTCCCAAGCTTTCCAACGATACCTCATTCACCTTAATCCGTTGGGTGGCTAGGGAGAAGTTAAGGAACACACAGACACACACACACAGAGACAGACAGACAGACATAACGTCTATTTATATATAGATTACGTCATAATTGATGATTTTTATTGGTTCTTCCGCAATTAAAATGACGCAATCCATTATCCAGAAGACCAGGGGTCGCATTCTGACGCAACACCGACTTTTTACCCCGTTAAATCCATTCCAATAAAAATAAAAAAAACAAATATTATTTATTTCGAAGTTTAATATATATATTTTTGTATTAATTGTGCCCCAATTTTCCAGAAATTTAAATAAATTGGTTAAAATGACAAGAAGCCATTTAAATTATTTATTATATTGTAATTAAATGTAATGTTTTTTTTCTCCCTGCCTCCAGCGCGGGAAACCACCTCCCGCAAAATGAAAACTTGTTTCCCCTTCCCCCCACTCCCTTCTCTAAACCGCTACCGCATCTGGGAAAGAAAATGAATGCAATGAACTTTTTTCACCCTGCCTCTGGCGCGGCAAAACCACCTCGCGCAAAATAAAAAAATTAATCAATGCGCGTAATTTATTTTTTATTAAATTAATCCTACGGGAGAAAATATTTAACCACCTCTCGAGTTGGTTAAATTCTTATTCTTAAAACAATCGAAAAAATTTAACCCGTCTTTTACCTAGGTAAAATTGATTTTTCACTCGCATCCTTAAGCACGTAAAAAAACTTAACCTGGGGTAAATTTTAACCGCGCGTCAAAATGCGCGGCCAGATCGCGGATTCAAACGTTTTTACACGAAAAATAGCATTACTTAAAAAATTACATTGGGATATTGGCAAAAGTTGAGAGACATAGTTATTAGAAATTTGTTTTTGTGTTGACAAACGGGGAAACATGTTTACAAGTAAGAAAACACTTAAAAAAGAGCATTTAGCTGCGATATTTGGCAATTTCGCAGTAAGATTTTAACTTTAAAAATATATTTTTCTAAAAAAATAACCTGGAAATTTCAAAAAAATAAACTTTTAAGGCTTATTTTTTTGGAAAAATTTAAAGGTTTGCTGCTGCCAGCATACGGGCTTGGAATGCTTTCTAATTTTAAATTAGTCATTTTTGACAGCTTATTGTAAGCTTCCCGACTCTTCTTACTTTTGCTTATAGTCCTTTTATTATACCTTTTTTATTTTTATTGTTCTCTCTGTATTATTAAACATAACCTCACATCTAATCCCTAAAATCCTCTGATAGGGGTGGGGCTTTGACTAACATTCTACATCAACAACAGTGCTGATATAGGGTGGTAGGCGGTAATATGGAATATCCATGGCCGGCCCGCTTCAGCTTTAAAAAAAAAATTAGGTTTTTTACACAAACGATATATCAAAATTCGTTATATGTGATAAATTTTACATTTTGAATGGTTTTGAAAAAAAATTTTGAAAAAATTTTTCGGCATTCGTGTTAGGCCCCTCCCTAGCCCCGGGGGGGTCAACTCCCAAAAAAAAAATTTTTAGGTCAAAAGTAAGGAATAAAAATTGGCGGACATTTATAACAATATGATCAATATTGTACACATTTTGAGCAGGAAGCAAAACAAAATAAATAATTCCGACAGCGTATTAGCGTGGCGAAAATTCGTGAAAACCGCGCGCATTCAACGTATTATAAAAAAAAATTGAGCGAGCCGATTTCGCTCAAACTTTCAGAAAAACTCAGAAAAGTATGTTTTAACAGCATACCAAGCAGCGTTTCTTATCTCGTACTAATAAAAAAGTTTTGTTTTTTTGGGACCAGGCTTTTTTCATCGCATCGGCTGTAGTGATGACGTCATTGAAAAACATTTTTTCTTAACCTTTTCAAAAGATAGTTAAGAGTCTGAGCTATGCTCCCATATATGTCCCGCACATATTCTAACCTCCATTATGGATATATCAGGGACGTAGCCAGAGTTTCATTTTGAGGGGGGCGGATTGTAGTACAAAAAAAATTTTGGGGGGGGCTCCCGCCCCCCCCCAATTTGGGGGGGGCGGAGCCCCCCCCTTAATTTTTTGAAAACGTTAAAAACCAGGGATAAACGTAGATAAAGCTGTATAATACACTGTTTTTGGCCTAATAACCTATTATCTAATGTTTTTAGCGGTAAAAACATGTTTTCTTAGTTAAAAATTACATAAGCACACATTGGCAGAGCCTGGATTTTACAAAAAAGGAATTTAGAGACGTTAGTTTCAGACCGCTTGGCTAAACCCACATTGTAAACCATAGCACATGAGCAGCATCTCGGCTCCATGTTTTCTAGGGTACTTACCTATATGAAAAAAATCCGAGCCAATGCTATAGGCGGCAGGAAAATTTAGGAGGGGGGAGGTACATAAATCAACCAATATGATTGTTTGTTCTGCTTTCTGTGTAGTACTTATTACTTATAAAAATTATTGTACTAACTTTGAAATAACATTAGCATCAGGCAACATAAATAACGAGATATATATGTATGTATACTATAAAAGTGACCGCTGAGCGAAGCGAAGCGGAACAAATTTTTGGTTTTTGGGGGTCCATTGGGGTACTAAAATTATTTTAAAGTTTGGCGCCGAGCGATTAGCGAGGCGCTAGAAAATTTTGAATTTTTAGCCTCTGAAAACCCCCAAATTTTACTATCTGGCGACCATTTTCGGGGGGGGGGCGGCCGCCCCCCCCGCCCAACCACTATCCTTATTTTTCCTCCTGTCCCACCGTTTCGGGGGGGGGGAGCGGCCCCCCCCCCCGCCCCCCCCTGGCTACGTCCTTGGGATATATAACATTTCAAAGTTCTAGTTTTGTCGCCAGTCCGCATCATTTTTGTATAGACTATAGTTTGGTCAATATGTAGTGTAATTTGGTCCCTAGCTAAACACTGCGGTTTTCAAAAAAATGTTCTTGTAAAACAACATTTTGATGTTTTTGGAATACGAGGTGAAGTGCCCGTTTTGTATATTTTTATGTCCATCTTGTTTGTAGATTTTGTTAGGTTATTTATTGTAATACCGTCTTGTTTGTACTCATATAAAAGCCTTCGACACGCTGATCTCAAAAATATAAATTTCGACGTGATTCACCCAATGGTTACCATTTTTACTACCAAAATGTACCCCCAAAACTTTTTAGGGGGTCTTTTTTAGATATTTATTGTAATACCGTCTTGTTTGTACATATATAAAAGCTTTCGACACGCTGATCTCAAAAATATAAATTTTAACTCGATTCACACATTAGTTACGTTTAAAAATCCAAAAAACGTATGTGAACTCCAAATGTGGTAACCACTGAAGAAAATTTAAAAACCTTATTTTTTAAATAAAGTGCGTCGAGAGCTTTCATATGAGTATAAACACGTCACTTAAAATTAAAAAATGGCAAAATTACCATTTTTCAAATTTGGGGGTATGAAACCGGGTAACCATAAAAAATTTTAGCCTAAAATTAATATTTTTGAAATCAGCACGCCGAGAGCTTTAAAATAATAATATTACTCGCCTATGTAGAGAGGCTGTGTCAAAAGTTTTATTTTTAGGGGTCAGCCATTGCAGTGTCTAAAGGCTGGTTCATACTTATGACAAAATGTCCTTTGGACAAAGTCCAAAAGTCCTTTGCACTTTGACAAAAACAGCGTAAAAACGTCCTTTAGACTTCGTCCTTTGGACAAAGTCCAAAAGACGAAGTCCAAAGGACTTTGTCCAAAGGACAAAATCCAAAGGACAACGTGTTATTACTTTTTGTCTTTTAGACCTTTCCCTTTGGATTTTGTCCTTTGGACAAACTCTAAGTAGCATTCATACTTCGTTCAAAGGAAAAAGTCCAAAGGACGTTTTGGCTTTTTTTAAAATTGTCCTTTGGACTTGTCATAAGAATGAACCAGCCTTTAGCAGACCTGTGCACTACCCCCCCCCCCGGGGGTTTAAACGGGAGAGGGGCAATTCCAAACAAAACGGGGGGCACGGGGGCAACTTTTTTGAAACGGGGGGGGGCAAGCAGGGGGGAAAGAAAAAAAAGAGAAAAAAAAGAAAAAAAGAAGGGAAAAGAGAAAAAAGGGACAAAAAAAAGCGAAAATAAGGTAAAAATAGGTCTGAAATGGCTTAAAATACATTAAAATAGGCTAAAAACTGCAAAAAAATTGCAATGATGGCGTCATCATAGGTCAAAAATGGCGTCATAATTTTAGGGTACTTTTTCATTTTTTGGCGGGGGGAGGGGGCAATAAAACGGGGGGGGGGGGCAAATCCTCCAATAAAACGGGGGGCACTTCCAGACCGTGCACAGGTCTGCTTTAGGGCATCAAGATTTTTTTGGGACAATCACCAAAATGTAGAGCTTAAATTTTCGCATAAATCCCCCCCGGTCTCAGGCCTGTGGCTCTAACAGTTTTTGAGCATGATGCCAAAATATGCATAATGTGTCCCCCATACAAAGATTTTTAGCAAAAATCGTAAAATTGACCCCCTTTAACCTCTCGGGGTACCCGACCCAGATAGGTTACCTCTAACAAATTATATATTTTTGAGCTCAAGAAAGTATGGGCAATGTGCACAAAAATTTTAAGACGTAAAACCCCATATGGTAAAAAGTTAGAAATTTGGTCGAAAAAAATTGACCGTAAATTTCGGCAGTTTTGGGTCTAACCCACCAAAATTTTTGAAATTTTTTTTCAGGGGGTAGCCAAAATTTCAAGGACCTCAACGCGAGATATTTGCATATTGATCGCGGCGCGTTCAAAAGTTATAAGAGCGCAAACAAACATTTTTTTGTCAAATTTTTTTCAGTATCGCTAAAAAACAATGAGTAGGTTTTGTTAAAATTTATAAGATTGATTTGGTATTTTAATTTCAAAATATTGTGTTTGAGGTTGTTTTTAAAAAATTTTTCTTACAAACAGAAGGTAATATTCTGGATAAATGCCTTGCCTTCCAATAATTTTGTGTACCTTTCACTACTAATTTTATTATTTAAAAAGTATTTTCGAAATGTTTAAATATGTTGAGTTACAAAAACTTTGTTTTATCGATAATAATCTTAAATTTATTTTATAAAAAGTACGTTTTAATGTAAAATGTTAATGTTAATTTTTTAGCGCGTTTACTTCATTACAATAAAAAAATTGCGAAAAAAGTAATATCAAAAAAAAAAGTTATAGGATAGAGATTTAGTAAATTTGTTTTAGTTTTAAAAGTTCAAACACCGGTTTGTTTATTTTTACATAACAAACATAATTATTTTTTGTTGTTTAGATGTATCAGCTGTAGATTGGTCCAGTCTCCTACAAACTGAAAAACCCAAACCTAGCGTTTCTTCCTCGATACGTCAACGTTTTGCGCCGAAAAATTTCATCAAAACTTTGCCCTGGTCCCGAAAACGCTTAGCTCCTGAAGTTGTCACAAAACTAGAAAGCATTACCAATGAGCTTTCTAAAGAGGAAGGTTAGATTATTATTTCTTTTTGAATTTAACATTCCTTATGTAAGGAGGCTTATATTATTTATAATTTCACTGTTTAATTAATTTTTTTAATTTAATTATAACTTCCGTTTATACCCTTATTTAAATTGTCTGTCAAACCCCTTTTTTTATTATTTTTTATGGTATTATGTTTGTATTTTTGATCATCTACGTGTCATATATAACTCCTTTACGTTATAAGTTATAACTACTAAACATCAGTTTGCTGTTATTGTGTATAAAAAAAAGATAAAAAAAAAATAAAAATTTTCCAGGCACACTTTAGCTGTACTATTAAAAAAATTTTTTTAAAGCATTTCTTTTTAAGCGTTTCTCGTTTACATTTCTTCTAAAACGGTCTCTATTAAAAATGAAATTTTAACTATTGTTTAGTAGTCATCATATTTGTCCTGTCTGCTCAAAAAAGGTGTAGGACTGATGAGGGCGGCCTATTTTGAGCTAGCATTTCTGGTATTCTATTTCTATTTAAAAGCCCGAAACCGAAATGCATAGTCTTGTCAGCACGATAGTTTTATGTAGGAATGCACATACAATGCTAGCCTATTTATTTTATTTAATTTAATTTTTTGTCTGACTGCTTCTAGTATTGTAATTTTTGATGTTACTTTCACTCAAAGTTTTGTTTAGCTTTATTGGCGTGGTTTCCTTAGTTTTTAAAAAAATTTTTTTTGTGGGTATTTTCACATAACCTAGGGGTCAAACATAAACTTTTGTTTTTATTAGTTAAAATTTAGATTTAATAACAGGATGAACAATACTGATGTACGCTAAAAGTTTATTAATGTCCATAAAACCTAAAATTTGAGCAAAAAACTGCGAGGTGTACAAAAAGCTTAGGTGAAAAAAAAAACAGCCACCCAGGTGGAGGACAAAATACAGGTAAGCTTGTAATTATAGTACTATATATCAATATATCAGACCTGTGCACGGTCTGAAAATGCCCCCCCCCCCGTTTTATTGGAGGATTTGCCCCCCCCCCCCCCCCGTTTATCCCCCCCCCCCCCCCGCCACAAAATGAACAAGTACCCTAAAATATGACGCCATTTTTGACCTATGATGACGCCATCATCGCGAATTTTTTGCAGTTTTTAGCCTATTTCAATGTATTTTAAGCCATTTTAGACCTATTTTTACCTTATTTCCGCTTTTTTTGTCCCTTTTTTCTCTTTTCCCTTCTTTTTTTCTCTTTTTTTCTCCTTTTTTTCTCTTTTTTTCTTTCCCCCCTGCTTGCCCCTCCCGTTTTATTGCCCCCCCCCCGTTTCAAAAAAGTTGCCCCCCCGCCCCCGCGCCCCCCCCCCCGTCTTGGAATCGCCCCCCCCCGTTTTAACCCCGGGGGGGGGGCAGTGCACACGTCTGATATATGGTAGATATTTACATAGGTGTTTTTTTGGGGGGGGGGCACTGGGGGGTGCACCCCCCCCCCTAGAGCCAAATTTTTGGAGCCCCCCCCCTAGATAAAATTCAGGGCCCGCCCCCCCCCAAATCTCGACAGCGGTCCGGCCTGACCCCCTCCCTACCGAGGCTGACCTCCCTTCCCTCCCTCCCGTCCAATTTTTTAGCAAAATTTTTTTAAACTCAATACTTTTTTTCTGAAGTAAAATTATTAGAATTATGAAAAGAATTTAAAAACTTAAGAAAAAGTTCAACATGGCATTCACTACAAAATAAAACAAAACAATCATTGACAAATCTGCGATAAAACAAAGGTTTAAACTTGGAAGGACAATCAAAGCCATTTTTCTTCGTGATGACACAGAAATGCGTTTGCTAAAGTCTGTCCCAAAGTCGATTCCATTGCAACACCATCAATTTGCTCATAGAAATTGGAGTCAAACATAAATACATTATTCCTAACTGCCAGGCTGTTAAAATTTTCTAAATCCCTGTTACTGGTAAAATCAATCGGACAGTTAGAAGTGTTAAATTTTATTCTCGCAGATCTGTATTGTTTCATCAAGGGGAAGCCATAAAAACTTTTTTATTTGAAGTTTCGGACGGAATAAATTTGGTCCGAATAAAAGAAGTATAGTTGCGGACGGAATAGACGTTGATGCTGTTCCAGATAGAATAAGTGCGGACAGAATCAAAGAAAAAGTGATGGACGGAGTAAATTGGGATAAAATAGATGCGGATGACGATATTGGGGACAGAATATTGATAATTTTTTTAGCAAATGAAAATGAGTCCTTGATGGAAAATTGATTAAACGTGCAGGACGATAAAATAGGCACTAAACATTTGGCAAGAGAATAAGTAGAAGTTCCTATAGCAGATAAAACAGGTCGTAAAGGTACTCCTTCTCTGTGAACTTTCGTAAGGCCGTAAAATCAACCAGGCTGAGATCCTGTCCGTTTAAGATTAGAAAAAAACTTCCTCAGATATGATACATTGTTTTTTTAAAACTTTGTAAAGCTGAACGAACACGTTCCTCTTGGTTAATAATAAAATTAAAACGTTTGTCCAAAACTGGATCTTGTTTTATTACAACTTTTTTGAATTTTGTAAAATCGAATAAAATATTAAACATTTTGTTGAGATAAAACTGATGATCCAATAAAACAACTGAGTTCCCCTTATCTGATTTCTAAATAACAAGATTTTTTTGGGAGCGCAATTCCTGAAGAGCTTTCCATTCTGATTTTGATAAAACATGAGGTGTTGACGATCCATTGTATTAATAAAACGATGACAAAGCTGTTTCCTTTAGTAAAGTCTTACTAAAATCTTGATTACCGTTAAAAACAGGAAGCTTTTTGATAGTTCGATAGAGTAATTCAAACGGAAGAAAATAATCTGGTTCTGTAAGACGTTTTGGGGGCAATGCGAAGTTAAGCTTTTTTATATTTTTTTCTTTTTTCTTTTAAGAGATAATACTTTTTTTCTGAGTAGCTGATAAAACATAGGTAGAGAAATTATGGATGATGACATCTGGGTTGTGATTGCGACGAGATTGCTCTCTTAAAAGGCGGTCGAATTTCAGAGAGTGGTTTTTCTGTTCATTATTAAGACGTTTATTTGTATTTTTTGAGGTAATTCGTGCCAAATGATTAAAACAAAGAGTTGAAACTTTGCCGGAGAGCGACGATAAAACGGTAGTGACCTGCTTTTCCAACAAACGAACAAGAGATTTCTTAGTGCGGATTTCTTCAAGCAGTAATTTTTTTGACTGGCGGTGTAGCTATTTGATTGAAGAAGCCTACGATTAACGACATAAAAAAAAACAGGAATCTTGGTAAAACATCATGACCAAGGAAATTAATTAAAAACTGGAGATCTAGTTTTGATTTTTGCAGACAATATTCAAGTTTTTCAGCATTTCTTTGCAGTTTTAAAACATACCTTTTTCTTGAAATTTCAGCTATAGATTTTCCTGGGGGAAATAAAAATCTTGATAAAGCAATACAAACTAAGGTTAAAACGTTTATTGTCCACGTAATTTACACAAAAACTTTTTACCTTTTCTTCGGTCTTCGTTAGTTGTACTATAAATAAATAGGAATAAATACGTATAATGTAAATAAATGTGTATAATATAAAATAGAGTAAGATTACATAAAAAATGAATTTCTGTAAAAACATAGATAAAAATACAATAAGAATATTACTACTGAGAGTTTAATATTAATTAGGTAAATTTAAATGAAAGAAAACTATATAATATACATATATACTTATAACTATAACTTAATATATAACTATAACATATAACTTATAACTATAACATATAACTTCTTTGTGTTCACCCTGTACACACGCAACTATGTTTGTTACTAAATTCATTTAAAACTTTATATATAAAAACTCAAAATTTGTTTTCTGGGTCCAACAACATATTGCGTGCAATCCGTCTTTAATATTTTCAGTATTTCCTAAGTAAATTATGGACACAAGGTCCTGAAAATGCGTGCATCTGTAGTGGTCACCTTTTTGTAACCCGGTGACAAGGAAGCTTTTGAGCTAGCAAGGTGAAATATTTGGCTTTTTAAAACTTGGGGGCCTGATACACCCCTAAGGTAAAATATCACCCATGTTTGTTGATTCAAAAATATGTTTTAGTGGTATAGGGGTACTCAGCCAGCTATAAAATTTATTTTTCTAGCGTCTAACAATCAGTATTTTCTCAACCATGTATTTTTATGTTCCACTGGTGTAATAAAAACTTTAAAATATCCCAAAAGGTAACTTCAAGGATATGGTAATAATCACCAATGGTTTATTCGCGAATTTTGAGAGGAACTAATTTCTTTAATTCCAATTTTTTACAACCCATATTTCCCAAAAATTTTCCCAAAAATTTCTGATAATTCGTTGACGTTAGACGTAGGTACCATGTTACAATAAGAGTTATGTACTAAATCATGCATCACAATTTCGTTTTGTATTTAATACTATGAATATACAGACATACAGTATAATACAGTACGCAAAGCTGCCGAACCGTTAGCTCTAACTTTGTTTTGGTTATAGAGTCCCAGTATAGTTTGTTTTCATAATTATTTACATTTCAATTTGTTGTTCTTCTCTTTATTAGTGCATATTATATTAGTGTTGTTCCTCATACTGTACAGCTCTTTATTTTTAGTACTATATGCTATTTCTTGTGTTCTTTGAATTCTATATTTCTTACAAAATGTGTGGCTATTTACAGTTATTAGATATATGCTTGTACAGTTTCCATATTTTCTCTCATTGTACATATTTATAATCACAACACACCAAGTTTTCATATAATCAGGTTAAAAGCAGCCACAGTGGTTAATTTTCACAAAGAAAATAAATTTAACTAACCGGTAGACAGTTGAACATAGATGTCCAACATCAAAATAATTCTTCTTTATTTTTATAGAAAGCAAGCTGTTCCGAACTGGTCAACCATCGCGACTACCATGAACTTACGGACACTGTGGTGTCTTGGGTTGCAAAGACCCAGTTTGTCAGCAGATTCTCCTTGATCATCATCAAGCGCAACAGCAAATTCTTCAAAGGCATCGGCAAAATCCAAGCGACCTTCTGCCAATCGCGCCAGAGATAAATCTTTAATGGGATATTTTAACACTGAATCCAACTTTTGTATTATGACCCAAGGACAAACAACAACCAACGCTGCGTCAACTGCTACCAATTGATCTGCTTGCATCCCCACAGCAGCCAGCAGTACCCCCAACCCCAGCGCCGCCTCCACGAGCAGCAGCACCTCCCATCTTGCAAGAGGATTTCACTGAGCAGCTATCCAACGTCCTCCATGACAGCCCAGAAGTCATTTTAATCTCCGATGACCAGGTCTAATCTTAGATCAAAAATATATCATGCATACAAACAATTTTCAATTTGTACTAGTTGGTTTAAAAAGACGAAAGAAGTTTTATTTTTAATTTCCCTATGATATAATTATTCCCGCTGTTGGCTGAATTTTTGCATTTCAAAATTTTTTTTATAGCGACTTTAACTACGTTTATTTTTCATTTTCTTTACTACGTTCCCGTGTATCTTTATGTTGTGTTGTGATTTCCCAAGCATATGGTGGCAAAACGGAAGATAAAGGGCTTAAGGCGTTAATCCTGGCCCAAGTGCCGCCTTCCCCTTTTTCCATGAAACTGAGGACAGTTTTGGTCTGGCCGGGAAGGTGTGAGAAATATAAATATGCACTAAAATCATTCGCCCACTGTAAGCATTTGTTTTAAAAAGCCTATTGTAAAAATAAAATATAAAAGTTTTCAAAAGTAATTTTAAATTAATTTATTAAGTTCTAAAGGTTTTAAAATATATATCCCTAAGTTCTTATATGTAAACATTTAGTATTAAGCTTACAGTAGGTAAATAAAACCTTAGTAGCATTGGGAAGCCCATGTCTCAAAAAAGGGGGTCGCTCCTTTATATACGCCAACACGTTATAATACTGGCCTCACTACGCCCACACACGTTAAAAATTCCGCCGCTTGAATCCAGCATATCTCATAGAGGCAAGCCTACATATCAGGCTGTGTGTTCACACATAGCGCGAGTGTCTAATAGACGCATCAAGTAGTTGTTAGTGCAATCTTACACGCCTGCAGTCGACTCCTATTAACGTTTGCGTTGTTCCAACCTTACCAAAAGGTAAAGTTTATTATTATCAAATATTTTTAAAAGGCTTTGGCCTAAAAGAGTCGCCGCGTTACCTAAGCCTGCCTATAATAAAATCGGTTGGGTTCAGAGTTTTATAAGCTTGGCATATAGATTTATCTAACTCTCTTTAATTAATTCTTGTATTTTTGTTGGTGATTTTTGGCCAGAAGAGGCCAGCGTTCTTTGTGGGATTGCTCATCTGCATTATTTTTCCGCTTCACCATTAATGGGTATTTTTACGATTTAACTGCGCATTCCTGAAGTCGGATTGGAAATTCAACTCTTTTCTTATGATAAGTAGAGCCTCGCTCCTTGCGTAATTGGTGGGTGAATTTGAGTCTATTTTTAAAACAAAAACAGCGCATAGCAAGTGAACCTTTAAAGTTTTTTCGAAATTTTCTAATCTTCCTTTTGAATCAATTGCTACTGTCACCGCTCGCTTTTATATTGTTACGCGTTAAATTTACTTTATATAAAATAAAAGTTTATAAAAATTTGTGTGTTGGTTTTTCTTGTTAAAAGCGTAAAACGCTTAATAAATTTTGTATTAATTTGTATACTGTAATAACAATTAATTCTTTATTTAAATAATTAAAGCAAAATCACCAAGTCCAAAATATGTTTACTTCTAGCATTACTATTTTTTAAGCTCCACCTGCGCAGGCCGCAAGGCCGCTCTATCCTTAACTAAAAGACCGTCTAGGGATCCCCAATACTGTGTCATCCGCTCACTCCTCTGGACCACGTAAGTGAATTTAGTTATTGTGGAAAGCCGTGACAAGCATTGCTCTCCTCATGGGATACTTAGCTGTCTAATTGTAGACGCGCATTCAGACCTGCCACTCTCTAAAAAGTGTCCCTAAAAAATTCGTTGAAAAAAAGTTGTAAATCACATTTTGATTAAATTAACGAAATAAGTAGATAAGAAAAGTTTTGCTATAATATTAGTTGATTGAACAAAAAAATTCGTAAAATTAACTTAGAAAAATCTCGTTGAAACTGATAATTGCTCTTTACATATTAAACATACAGTTTTGTCTCGTGCGGCGGTTTTTTATTTTATAATTAGGTTTACTACTAGATTTGTTATTTGTTTGACTATTTACAGTGTATATAATTATATTCTACAAAAATAATCAAATCCTATGTGTAACTAAAGTCAAATTCTTTCAACCTTCATTTTTTTGTTTTATGTTTATTATTAACAAAAATAATCGTTTTAAAACAAAAAATAAGGTTCGGCCAATTTAATCCGACTCTTTTTAAAGTTTTAATATTTACCACGGGACGTTTCCTTTAATTTTGTTCTAAATATAGTAAACCTGTGAGGATATTTTGTTGGAAATATTGGAAATTCTTCGCTATTGTTAAAATAAAATTACTTTGCAAAGAAAAAACTCAAAGGCGCTGATGATTTCTATGGAATTAAGATGGCAGAAATTGCTTGTGTGTGCACTGACAAATCCTTAGTTTGAAGTTTGTTAAATTTTTTGCTAGGGATTTTAAGTTTTTGCAACACTTTGTTAAATAAGAAAAAATATGGAAAAATGTTTGGCCAAAGAAGAACTTTTCTTCTCCCCATCGCGCTGAAACTAAAATAGAATTAAAATTTGAAAGTTAAAACTATTTTTTTGAATTTGTAATTTATTATGCTTGTTAAGTATTATAAATTCTTGCTTTATGTAAACCTATTCTATGCATTCTTTAACATGAGTTTTATAGGAAAAATTTTATTGTAAAACGGGAGTTCTACTAATTTTTTAATAGACCTCTGATAAATAAAAAAATCGTAAAAGTTACTAATTAAGTGAGCGGATCCTTTCCCGTTAAAAAATTCGTAGAAACTTACTAATTTCTACGTTATATTAACCAATCACTTTTAAGAGAGCAGGCGCTACAATTGCTTGCTTTTATAAATAATTATTTGGCTTTGCTAGAAATAAAATTAGTTCTCCATGGCTTTTTTTACTAAACTCAACTGCACTGTAGGAGCGACAATGTGGTCGCGCAAAAAACAAACAAAAAATAATAAAAAAAAAACAATAACGGAAATGCCCATTTTATTTGAAGATAATTTTATTACGCGGCCGGCCTAAATTCGGTAAAAAATACAACTGGAATAAACGTTAAATGTTTTAAAATTCGTTTTAATTAAAACGTACCGAACTAAGTCAGTTCATTTTGTAATTTACATAAGATGGGCCAAAATCTTATACAAAATATCTAATATTTTTTCTATATGAATAAATTTATATAAAAACATAGGTAAAAACATATATTATGACAAAAAGTAATTTTTTTCATGATTTCGTAATATTTTTTTGCACAATAAATGACGTTTTCAGATATAAATTGGTATATTTTTATTTCTATTTTTTATATTAACCATTTCAAGTATTTGGGAATAGATTTGAAATGAACTGCTGGTATTAATCCAAAAAGATTCAGTGTTTAAGTAATGTCGTTTCCTGGTGGCATTTGAGTTTAGTTTAATAACTATTTGTTAGAACTAGTAAATTAAACTAGTAAAAATTGCATGCAATACAACCTGAAGATCTTTTTGTTTCAAATGCTGGTTTTTATTTTATTTCAGCTGGTTTTTATTCAAGGTTCTAATTTCCCCTTGTATGTTTTGGCTTAATTTAAACATAGTATGTAAGAAAATACATGTAATAAAATTTATTGTGTTCTAACATAAATTTTTGACAATCTTGAAAGCATTGAATAAAAGACAGCACCATTCTGATTGTGAAAAATGTATTGACAAAACAAAAATACCACTATCATTAAATGAAACATTAAATTGTATTTATTCTATTCCCTGCTCATGTGGAGCGCGATATTTTGGTGAAACAAAAAATGCTGTCAAAGCGGGTATTAACCAACACGCGGCTGATTGCAGGCATAACAGAATACGCAACGATATTGTAAATCACAAATTAGATAAATTATCCCAAATATAGAGACACACGAACAGGAATTTTCAAATTTATGAACGCGAAAAATACAGTTTTCAACGTAAGTTTAAAGAAGCTATTTTTAAAAAAGCGTTTGCAAAGTCAATTAATCGATCTTTTACAGTTTCTGACAACTATGTTTATCTAATTTTAGCACAAAAAGGTTTTGTAATATTTAACTATGTGTTTTAGTCTTTTTTAGTAAAAAATAAACAAAACAATCGTTTTTAAAAAATTTTGCCTTAATTTTATCAACAAACACAACATTAATAAAAAATTTCAAAATATAAATCACAAATGTAACAAATATTTTAAAAAGTAATCAAATAAAGGTTTCCGTGAAAAATTTCAACGTTTGAGAAAATTGCCAAATTTTTGCTTTTTTAAATATGCATTACTAATTTTTTGTTTTATTTTATTTTGTTTTATTTTCCTGTGTGCCGTTTTATCCGGGAGCGCCGTTAACATTTGTTTGGAGGGCTTAAACTAACCTGATTTAATTTATAATTATTTTTACTAAAAAAAAATTAAAATATATTTTTACTAAACTCAAATGCCACAAGGAAGCGACATTACTTAAACACTAAATGCTGTTGGATTAATGCCAGCAGTTCATTTTGTAACCGACAAAAGGGGACAAGCCGGTATTGTGGGCCCTTTGTGCGCTACACATGACACTTCCTTTCTTTGTCTGAGAAGAAACAGTGGTTTTTCCCTATTTTTAAATAGCTCAGTTATTATAGTAGGAAAAGAGCATGTAATGTGCGATAATTAATTAACCTATTTGTGTGGGGGTTTTATAGGACACACCCTCTTGACCTTGGGGTCAAGTTGGGTTACAGTGGAGTGGGGTTGTAGCAAGAGAAGGTTATTGGAGTGTTTTTTCCAGCCTACAAAGAGTCTGAATCGAATGCCAAAACGCAACCTAATCAACTGATAGAAGTGGAGCTGCTGCGAGGGTTAATTAGCTCGGATAAATATTGAACTAAATTGAAACATTAATTTTAAAAGTGTAAAAAGGTAAGGTTGATTTAATGAAGCCAATGAGGACTATGGCTTGTACAAAAATATTACATTGGGATTACGTAGTGATGACTAATAAATGTGTTGGATGGAATTTTTAGTTAACCCTATTGTGAAACAAGATCGTGTCAGGGGTGTAGAAGAAGATGGGCTGAATTTTCCGGCCCGTTCAAAAAGTTACTCAGAAATCTCTTCGCTGATTTCTGGAGAAACAAAGTTAAAACAACAATCAGGTGTTATATGAAAATTTCTTAATATTGAAGTGAAACATTACCGTGTTGGGTGCAAAAATAAGCTAGAGCTTAGGGCGATCAGCTCCGACAAAAAGTTGGGTGATAAAAATCCTCCATGATCAGAACATCTGTCTAGAAGAAGGGTTTGTGTGGGTTGAATCTTACGTCCGTTTAAGGGTAGTTTGAAACCTCACCGTGTTGGGTGTGGAAATTAGCCAAGGCCGAAGGTTCCAGCCTTTCCAAAAATGGTTTGAATTGGGGACTGACACTGGTTTGACACGGGTTATACAGGGAGACGTTGACTGGAGGAGGACGAAGGGTGTGCTTAGAATACAAGGACGGAGGGGAAGTTTTAAAGGAGATTAGGACTGATGACTTTCAGTCTTTACAAAAATGGGTACTAAAAGGAACATTGGCAGCTGTTTTTGTTTTTCTGTTGTTGATGGAGGTGTTAACAATTGGGAGTTAGTTTACGCTACAAAACATTAACATGTCCAGCGCGACAAAAGAAACTAGTTATTTGTCAAGGAATTCTCCAGTGAATTCCTCCTCAAAAATTTAACCACTGATATGAAAAGCAGTCAGGTTATAGAAGGCTTTGGGTACCAGAAGTTAGCTGGAAAGCTTATGAGCTAATTATGGAACATTAAAGTTATGGGTGTGAAATTTGAGGATGGAATCGAAGGCTGAATGTTTCAGTCTTCTCCAAAAATGCTGCAAAAATAAGTAAAAAGCTTGGATTTTTATGGATTCCAATCGAAGGAGTAATTGTGAGAGTGAGAATATTATGGAGGTGAAACCTAGGTGCAACGAGTTGAAAACTTAGAGACAATTAGTGGACTTAGCTTCGCAGTTAAGCCCCACAAAAAGTTACAACCAAGGTCTCGACCTCCAAAAAAAGAAGCAAAAACCAAGCAATTAAAAGACAATTTATGTTTACCACTCTCGGAACTAATCCTTCGGTGAAACATCAAAAATTCAAGTGAATTTTTACTAATTTTTGTAAAAGAAGAGGGATCAAAGAGGGAAACCACCATAAGGATTTGTGTTGTATAGGATATTTATTGGTTACGATAATTGTGCGTGTGACCGCGTTAAAATCAAGTGTTTTTACATAAATTTTGGATAGCTTTGTGTAACAATTATATTAAGCACCAATAATTATTGAAAGCATTTTAAAGCTTAATTTTGGAAAGCGAGTTTTTATAACTGGGTTGATTTTACCTGTAACATTATTGAAAAATTAAACACAAAAATAACGGTAACCGTTAAACAAAAAATAACAAGTAAAATTGTAATGTGACTAGTGCTAGAGGACTTAGTTATAGCGGTTGTAAAAGAGTGGAATTTTTTAAAAGAAATTCGCTAGCATTTTAAAAACGGTCTTAAAATTAACACGGTTAAGTTTTGATAAGGAAGGGTGTTGATGACCACTTCCAAAGGGTTATGAAACCTCCTAACTCAGAGTTTGTTTTAAGTTAAGTTATGTGCGATTTTCTAAATTAAAAAAGTACCTGTTCAAGGTAAGTTACCTTGTCACCATGCTGATACTGAGAGACTATGGCTCGCCAGAATTTTGCCCTATCTCACAAAAAACAACACAGTCAGCCACTGAGTTATTTTTCCTCAGTTACAATTCCTACCTAAGTTGGCCGTGACCAACTGCAGATTGTCAGCGTCTCAGGTGGGGAATCGAACGTTATAAACAAGGTATTAAATAAATAAAACTACCTAGGCTGGGTCTACCAACTGAAAAAGGGGTCCTGATCCTCGAACGGTAGATAGGACTGTATTTCAAAGTTAAGCGCGCAAACAATAATAAGAGACCCACTGAGCCCACACACTGTGCGGAGCAATTTGACTGCTTGAAATGGTTAAATTTGGCATGCGCGGCGAGCGGCGCAGCTACTGTAGATTTGCATACTACAGAATTAATAAAATTTGAATAAAAATTGAAACGCCATTAAATAACGGCGGAATGGTGACTTTTTACTAGCTATATTTTATATTTATTTTGAGAACCTAAGCTGCCACGCGCTCTCCGCCACACCTCCCCCACCAGTTGGTAGCTGTCTCCAGCTACAGGGCAAGCAAACCAACTGTGGCAAGGCGTGGAATTGAGCGGGGTTAACTGAACCTATGAAAAAACCTTTATAATTAAAGAAGAAGGGGACAGCAGTTAACGGCTGTACGCCCAAGCAAATTTCTTACCTCTAGGAAAACAATATATAAAGTACAATACACAGAAAAAATACATACACAAAAATTACGAAGTAGAAGTTACACTAACAACAATTAAAAACAAATTACACTAAAGAAAGACGAGTATCAGGGTATATAAAAACAGAAACAAAAACACAATAGTATTTGAGCAATTGTTAGTAATTATTAGAATGTATCGGATTAATATCAGCGGCATGAATTAACGCGCATAACAGTCTGTATCACTTGAAAATTTAAATTTCTTCTTAAGAAAAGAGTTTGTTAATTCACTTTGTTTGAAGACAAGTAAAGGTGAGTCAATTGTTTGTGTAGCGTGGGGAGGAGGTTTTTACTGTTCGTCAGTAGGAGGAGGTTGATCATTATCTTCTTGTAGATTTTCCTCCCTATTAACAGGACCCGAAGTGGAAAGGCGAGCTAAAGCGTCCTCCAAAATTTCTTCCCACTCCTCCTCCGCCACGTCATTACTTTGGATCTGTTGGATCAGTGGAATCTGGCCTGGAGGAAGGTCCGTGTAAGTACTCTGAATACTCACAAAGGTCTGAGAGGTCGTGGCCTCCGACTGGGTGGTTGCGGCTGCACAAACTGCAGGGTTTCCTATGGTACTGTCCGAGGCCGAAACGGCGTTGGATGTGGGGCCGGCTTGGTGTGACTCGAGAGGTATGAGCAGAGGGTTCTGCTTCCCCTCTTCGCAAAACACTATCTGTGGTCGGGTTTTCCGTGAGCGGTCCAGGTACATAGTTAGATGCTTGGCTATTAGTGGAACATCCCCTGCGTGTGTTTCTTAAATGCATCTCAATTGGCGTTGGCGCTGCCGCTCCTCTTCCTCTAGCAACGGTAGACAATGTGGATGACGACATTCATTGTAATGCAATGTTGTCCTACAGGCAACTGACCCATGTGGAACGTGGGGTTTGCTAAATTAAAGTTAAAAAAAATATTTATCCTCTGATTCCCTTCACTCCTTTACCCGTACCAATAACATTAATAGTTATTTATTTACACAATTTAAAGTTAGTATACTGTATACGAGTATGTACAAAACATAAATGTACATAAAAATAATGAGATAAATAGAAATAAAGAAACACTAAACTACTAATTACAAAATAACATTTATAGGGAAAGTAAAGATAATAATTACAAAACGTAATAAGATAGGCTACAGTTAATACACTTTACAGGACTAAACTAATGTGAAATAAGCACAATTATACAAATATTATTAATAAAACAATAGTGTAAGCCAACTAGAATATGCGGTAGTGGCTTTTGACTAGTGGCATTAGAGGTATGAAATAACGTAGCCCAAAATTAATGTATGACCCAATGTTATTGGTGCGACAAGTAGTAGAAGGTTTGTGTTGTGCAAGTACGTGACGCTGTCCTGTAGGATAGCATTGTAAAACAACAGAATAGCAATTAACCTATCAGCCTAAATGATCCGTGTATTTTAATTTCAATTCGTAATGTACTTATTTCATAATTCAACAATTTTTATACGTATTTGATACTTTTATTACAATTTATGATATCTCAATTTTGCGTGGCTGGCCAAAACCACTCTAGCGCTATTTAGTATGTTATATTTTTTTTGCAAATTTGCTTTATTTATAACTTTTATTCAACGATAATACATTTTATACCGTTTTTGTACGTTCAAAAACATTTTTCTCAAGGCCTTTTACATTGTATTCCTTTGAAATGGGCTGATCAGACCCAGGAATAATCTTACTCAATAAATTTTACCTTTCATTTTCTTATTCACAATTCCCAGTGTTCACATAGATACATCGGCTGACTAGGCAGAATTGAACCTTCATTTTTGTGTTTTTTCAATGCTTGCATGTAATGTTGTGTATGTGTTATGTGTATTTTGAAAATGTTAATTTAATTTATGCTTATGCGTATGACAACAACAAGGAACCTACACAGTCGCATCCATAGCGTCAATAATATTATCCATAATAGGTGGCGGTTGAGGTGATACATCGGTTTTTGGGCTAGTTTTAGGAAATGTGAGCGTGGTATTTGTGCGAGTTCTACGTTGATTTCATCTTTGCCACGATTTATGGCGTTTTGCAAAGGATTTGCGACGACATCTATTACACCATTCATAAGTAGTCATACACTCAGGTTTTGGCTGTTTTAAATGATCTGATTTTTCGGGTTTTCCTTCCCAATCGATTTCGAAGTCCATTGAATAAGGACGCAGAATTTTGTACTAAGGTTTCCAATCTTCGTTGCTGTCACTGTCGTCTGGACAAGAAGAAGGTATGTTCGAAATAAATAAAGAATTGGCAGATTTTGAAAGTTTGGGTTCAAAATGCGTGTTAGCAACGACATGTGATAAATCACAAAATGTCACTGATTTTACTTGTTTTTTACATTGACGAGGTGGTTGTATGCGTCGTTGTGGTGTGAAAGAAGTGGTGCGTTGTGTATAAGATTTTAAACGTTGTAAATTAACCCACTTGGCTTTTTGCTTGTCGTCAGACAGAAGCGTTATTTGTGCAATTCCTTTCGTTAGATCAATATTCAGGACTTTGTATGGTCCTGTCCATCTACTAACGAATTTAGCACATTCTGAAGGTTTAATAGCGGGATTAAACTTAAGGACAAGGCTACCAATTACGATAGGTTTGGAGTGCACTCTTTTATCATAATTTCGCTTCTGACGTTCCTGTGCTTTAGGCAGAATTTGTTTAACAAGGTCTCAAGCGTGAGTCATAATTACTTGAGCATGGTCAAGATAGTTATCCTCGTAATCAACATAAGGGGAATGTGTAAGTTTGTACTTTACATCAATAGGTACCCGCATGTTGCGCCCGAACATCAGATAAAAAGGACTTTCACTGATGGATTCTTGAGGTGAACAATTGTAAGCACTTGTTACAAACGGCAGGGCAAAGTCCCAGTCATTGTGATGCTCGTTGACATAGGGGGTAAGCATTGTTGTTAATGTACGGTTGAAACGTTCAGTAAGCGGATGATATGCGGTTGTGAAGATTTTCTTTGTATTGGTAATATCACACAACTGAGCCAGTAGTTGACTCTGGAAATTAGTACCTTGATCAGTAAGAATCTCCAAAGGACAACCGTGGACAGTAATGACTTTCTTGAGGATGACGCGAACTATGGTTTCAGTTTTCTGATCTGGCAATGCAAAACACATTGCATAATGAGTCAAATATTCGGTAACAACCAGAATATATTTATTTGGTCTTTCTGTTTGTGTTAATGGACCTAGGATATCCATAGCGATGCGATCAAAAATGTTACCTACAGTAATAGGCCCCATCTCTGGTCAAGCCGCCTGAGTATTCAATTTGCGTTTTTGACATGTGTCGCAAGATTTCACATAATTTTTCATATCATGACTAATTTTTGGGCAGAAGAATTGTATCACGAGGTTTGCTAATGTGTGATGAGTAATAAGATGAGCAGATAAAATATCGTCATGGGTAGAGCGTATTGCTTCTAGGCGACGTTGTCCTAGGGAAGGACAATTTGACCTAAAAATTGTGGACTACAATGACGTTTTTGACGTAAAGAATGCATCAACACACCATTACAAAGGAAGTAATTTTTAGACCAACGAATGATTTTCTTTTGTTGGCCCTTTTCCTTAGGAAGTGTCTGATGAGCCAAATATTTGTAGATATCTCCGAATTGAGGATCCAATTGCTGCTCCTTGATGAGTAGAGAAGTGTCATTATCAACAATATCATTAGCAAGGACAAAGAGAACTGATTCGAAAGATGCTGAATTATTGTCAGGAACTCCAACAATACTTGAATGACTTAAGTTTGGAGGATTTCCATGAACTAAAGTAGGTTCTGAGTAGGTTATTGACTAAAGTAGGTTATTGACTATAGTAGGTCCTACCAAAAATATATAATACTATATATTATATTAAGGAAAAATATGTCAATTCCTACTAGAAGTGAAACAATTTTGTGCCATTTTTTGAGCACTGCCATTAATTGTCATGCACAAAAAATGGCAAAACAGCTGCCACTAATTTGGCAACTGTCGTGTAAATGGGCACTGCCTAAAAACTAGCAGTATTTTCTCAAAACCAGGCACAACCAGCCAATCACAGCCAACCAAAGGGTACAACTTAAATACCCACCGAGTTAATGTTTCAACGTATCTTAATATATTTATAGAAGCAGATTGACCTGTTGTCAGGACGGTTTTAACCTAAAACCGTGTAGACAATTAAAGAATCCGAGCCCTTTTTAAATAACAAGAGCTCGGCTTAATTTTGGAATGCATAAAATGGTTATTTGATCAAAAACCGCAATTACCCCAATTTCATGGTGGAGTAGAGCCGTTAAAAATTCACAAAAGTACAATTGTAGTTGTAAACTTTTGCCTTCAATTAAGTTGAATTTTAATGAGGTTTTTTTTAAAGCAGCAAAAAAAATACAAGACACTATAAGCCATCTTTTCATAATGTTTCTTAAAAAAACACATTTTTAAATTCAGAGCAAGCCCTTAAAAATTCAGTATTTAAAATTAGACCTCGTTTCAAGCTTTTTTGATTACCGATGTTAGATTTTAAACTTAAAACACTTGCCACTGAAAGAAACTTTTAAAATTGAACTTGTAAAGTTAATAACAAGTCAAAAAAATCGGGGTAGCTGCGGTTTTTCATCAAAACCCGGTTATGCAGTTATGCACCCCAAAAAACCACTCTTCCCCATAAGAAAGAGAGCTCGGATTAGTCGTCTGAACGGAGTTAGATGAAGACCGTCCTGACGACAGGTCAATCTGCTTCTATAAATATATTAAGATACGTTGAAACATTAACTCGGTGGGTATTTAAGTTGTACCCTTTGGTTTGCTGTGATTGGCTGGTTGTGTCTGGTTTCGCAAAAATACTGCTAGTTTTTAGGCAGTGCCCATTTACACGACAGTTGCCAAATTAGTGGCAGCTGTTTTGCCATTTTTTGTGCATGACAATTAATGGCAGTGCTCAAAAAATGTCACAAAATTGTTTCACTTCTAGTAGGGAGTGACATATTTTTCCTTAATATAATATAAAGTATTATATATTTTTGATCCTACTATGATGTCATTTGTGCATAAAGTTGGTGTAGTAGGCAAACATTGAGTACCTTTTGTCTGGAATGAAGGGTCCGGGTCAGGTTCTGCACCATCGGGAGGAAGTATCCGTGATAATGCATCAGCATTCCCATTACTTTTTCCAGTTTTATACTCAATTTTGTCTAAATTAAACTCTGTGAGTTGATATGCCCAACGTTTTAACCTTTCGGAAGTACATTTACCTGAGGTAAAAATGTACTTCAAATGTGCGTGGTCTGTCGTAATTGTAAACGAGTGTCCCCAAAGATAGGGTTTGAAATGCTTAACGGCCCACACAAAGGCCAAAGCTTCGCGTACAATAGTGGCGTAATTTCTCACAGCAGAGCTAAAGTTGCGGCTTGCGTACCCAATTGGACGTTCATCGTCTTTAAACACTTGTGAGAGTAATGCGTCAATGCCAGTATAAGAGCCATCTGTGGCTAACAAAAAGGGACGTGGGAAGTCTGGGAAGGCAAGGATATCAGTGGAACAAAGCTTTTCCTTGAGCACTTCAAAAGCCTTTTGGCATTCTGGTGTCCAATAGAAACGCTTCTTTTTACCCATTAAGGCATATAAAGGGCTAGCAATTTGAGCAAAGTTTTTAATAAACCGGCGGTAGAAGTTGGCTAAACCATGAAAAGAACAGACTTGTTTTTGTGTGCATGGCACTTTAAAGTCCTTTACACATGCTATCTTTTCAGGGTTCGGTTTAGCACTGTCTTTGCTGACTATATGTCCTAAAAACTTCACAGACTTACTGCCAAAATTACATATCTTAGGTTTTAATTGAAGGTTAGCGGTACGAAGACGACTAAAAACAGTAGATAGATCTTGAAGATGAGTGTCAAAAGTTTTAGAAAATACAATAATGTCATAAATGTAGACGAGGCAAGATTGCCAACGAAGTCCAGTGAGAACTAGCTCCATAAGTCTGGAACGTTGAGGGTGCATTACAAAGCCCGAAGGGAAGGACATTAAATTCATAAAGTCCTCCGGTTGGACTAATAAATGCTGTTTTTTCTTTATCTTCCTCCTTCATTTCAACTTGCCAGTAACCTGACAGACGATAAGTATACAGCACCTTGTAGTGCGTCTAAGACTTCATTGATTTGAGGTAATGGAAAAGCGTCTTTTTTAGTAATTTTATTAAGATCTCTGTAATCCACACAAAATCGATTTGTTCCGTCTTTTTTCCTAACGATTATAATGAGACTTGCATATGGACTTTTCAATTCTTGGATAACTCCTTTATCTAACATTGTTTCGATTTCATCATGAATGATTTTCTTTTAACTTTCGGGAACCCTATACGGTTTTTGGTGAATAGCTAGGTTATTACCGACGTCAACTTCATAATGTAATAGGGAAGTTCAACCTTTGTCATAAGGTCCGGATGAAAAAACATCGCTATTTTGACAAAGTAGCTTAGCTAACTCAATTTTTTGGTTTTTGGTAAGTTCACTTTTGTCAAAATTAACTTCTTTGACAGGATCAAAGTCGGAAAGACGTTCATGTTTCGACGGTGGTTGTGATGCAAAGAGGATTGTTTCCGGATTTGAATCATCCTCTTGATGAATCAACATGTCGTCAATCAGTTCAGAATTCATAACGTTTGCTTCCGTTATGCGCGTATTTTTATGTAATGTGATTGGTGAGGTAGTAGGATTAAGCAATTGAAGAAGAGCACAGTCATTACGATTTTTAGTGATAATTTTAGCGACTAGAAGACCTGTCCTTAGAAAGGACGGTAAGGCAGAATCAATCAAGAGATTGACATTATCAGGCATGGGGGCGTTAACTCGAGCCCACACTAATTTCTCATGTTGTGCTGGAATGACAGCTGTGTCAAGGGCGACAATGGAAACATTATGAATCAGATAAACTAATGTTGGGTCCATGGAGAGTTCTGCTCCATTATTAAGACTGATAACGTCTTTTTGAAAATCAAATGTGACCCAACCCATTTGACGAAAAACGGATGTACCTAGCAAGAGTGGCACGGGACTTGCAGGTTGAATATATATGGTTTCATGGAGGCGTATGCCACCAATTTGCAAGTGGACTTTACCAGCGGCTACTAATTGAACAGGACCTGATAATGTCATAGCAGTTGCACTGCATTGCAGAAACTGCACAGTTGAAAATAACATAAGTGGTACGCTTTCATCACAAATAGAAAGACATGCTCCTGTGTCAAATAAGGCTCTAATGTGGTGACCTTCAATACCAACTGTAGCTAGACATTTATAATACTTCAAAGTCCAAAACAATGATGGTTGAGGACTCAAAATAAAAACTGACTGATCGCTATTTTGAAAAGTGTTTATTTTGTTTGAAAATTTATAAGTGTGTTGTCTTTCTAAATGTACACAAAAAACAAGTAGAAGTAATGTGACACTTGCTGTTGCTAATCACATTTTAGGTTCAAAAATATAAGCAATAGTAGTACCTAACGTTGCAACCGAACTATTTGAACACTGAAAACTAATAGTTGTAGTAACCGAACCAAAAAGGACTGCTTACACAATGGATGGCGTCTCCAATGCGAAGGAGTGATTCTTGACACTATGATACGGCTATCAAAATCCGGTTGTGTTAGATCAACTACTGCTGGATTTTGAACTTGCAGTAGATGATCATATGGATGCGGTGACACCGGAGTCGCTACAGTACCCCCGGTTTTAAAAAGGGTGGTAACTGGGTGTGAGGTAAATCCCATAAAGGTACCCAGTGTTTTTTTGTTTTTTCAGAGGCGACCCTTCGCTATCCAAAGAAGCCCTCCTAGGTTGTGATGTGGGATGTTCCCTACAGCGGCGTGGCGCATTAGGCGGTCCATCAGCGTCCAGATAGTAGAACGCAGGTAACGGTTGTGGTACCGTCATTGGTAACTCCGAACTAATTATAGGCTTCCAAGGTTTTTGAGTTTTAGCGATTTTGACTTAATTTTAGGTGTATGATCGCGACAATGAGTATGCGAATGACATTGATGGTCATCAGAGATTACAGGTTCGCGCGGTGATGCACGAGAACGCATTGTTCTTAACCCTGCCATGCCACAAGGTGGTACACGATAACTTAAAGCTCCTTGTTTTGACCATGTTTTTGTATGGGTTGTATATTTAGAAGACGCTTCTGTGTGAAGTTGGTCATGAGGCGTCGAACGACCCATCCAGGCTGACATACCACGTTTTGAGCCTGATACGGCAGTTGATGGAGTGGCACTTGCATAAGAACAAAGTCTCCACACAGGCGAGTCTGGATTTAAATTTTTACGTTTATGTGGACGAGAAGGACCAGTTAGCGTGTTTAGGGACTCACGAATACGTCTGCAATCTTCAGCAATTTGAGCTTCGGTATGAGATAATAATGTGTCAACATTAGAAGGTGCTTGTTGTCTATATCATTGTAGCAAGGTTTGTTGAAATGCTGGCAATCTACGTGGTTGCAAATGTGAAGGTCCGGCGACCTGTTCTAAGGTATCGTAAACAGAAGATGATTGCGATAACGAACTATCAAAAGATGTGTTAACTGAAGGACAATTAACTCCATGGGAACTAGAAGGAAGAGGCAGCCAAGGCTGATTTGAGGTAAGCGGAGTCAGGCCTAACATTGGCGCAGAAGTATTACTAGAAGTGGTTGGGTTAACCTTGGTTGTGTATTCAGCTGTTGAGGTATTTGGACAGCTGGAGGCGCAGGGGAGTTAGAGGGTGTTGGTCCCCTCAATGTGTGTGCAAAACGCAACAAAGTAGAAACATTTGTTTGAGAAACGGATGGTGTACTTGTTATAGTACTGGGATTAGTTATTAAATTAGTTTGATTTTGCGACCTGATTAAATGATGTGGAAAAACAATGGGTAACCGATACCCAGTAGGATATTGAAATTGCGCCTCAGATTCCCGTGATACCTCAATAGCTGTTAGGACTCTACGATATTGTTGTGCACAAATGCTTGCTTGTATATTTTGTTGGGCGTCCTGTTGAGCCACTACTCCGAACCATAGTGCTTGCTGTAGTGCTGAAGCACCAGAGACTGGCCGACCACAACCTGCCACACCCCGGGTGAAGGCTATTTGAGAAGAAGTACCCAGAGTATGCAAAGCCGAGGTGGTTGAAACTGGTCTTCCACGACCAGGGACTCTATGAAGGTTACTGCATACTCCTGGTTTTTCCGGAGTGTGCGTCGGCTGGTAAGCCGTCACAACACCAACCGGTCGAACCCTTTGAGTAGGAGATTGTCGGTTTTTGGGTTGATGAAGTGACCGCCAAGTTCCCCTACTCAGGTCGATGGGCTCATCCTGAGGATCGTTTTGCTTATGTTTTTTTCTATTAGTAGGGTTTGTGTCCGCATTATCTAATTTATGTTGGGAAGGTTTAGGTATACTTGATTTGCTAGGCGGTTGTTCCAGGATAGGTTCTTCCATAGTAATGACGACTGAAGAGACCTGTTCATTTTGCGCTTGCTCACGATGAGCAGTGGTGTCCTGGATTTCCTGTACTAAGGAAGGGATGTCACGAATTCTATAGAAGCGAGTGTTATCACTGCTTCTGCTTGTGGTATTTATGCCTAAGGAGGAACTTCACGTCGAACTTACTGATCATAATTGCCAATGATTAAGTTGACGATTGAGACCTTGTTAAACAAATCCTGCCTAAAGCACAGGAACGTCAAAAGCGAAATTATGATAAAAGAGCGCACTCCAAACCTATCGTAATTGGTAGCCTTGTCCTCTTAAGTTTAATCCCACTATTAAACCTTCTAAATGTGCTAAATTTGTTAGTAGATGGACGGGACCATACAAAGTCCTGAATATTGATCTAACAAAAGGAATTGCACAAATAACACTTCTGTCTGACGACAAACAAACAGCCCAATGGGTTCAAATTTACAACGTTTAAAACCTTATACACGACGCACCTATCTCTTTCACACCAGAACGACGCATACAACCACCTCGTCAATGTAAAACACAATAAAATCAGTAGCATTCTGTGATTTATCACGTGTTGTTGCTAACACGCATTTTGAACCCAAACTTTCAAAATATGCCAATTCTTTATTTATTTCATTCTCTGCCTGAACAATCTTGCCAAATTTAATGCCAACATAATTTCTTCTCTCGTCCAGACAACAGTGACAGCGACAACAAAGATTGGAAACCTGAGTACAAATTTCTGCGTCCTTATTCAATGGACTTCGAAATCGATTGGGAAAGAAAACTCGAAAAACCAGATCATTTAAAACAGCCAAAACCTGAGGGTATGACTACTTATGAATGGCGTAATAGATGTCATCACAAACTCTTTGTGAAACGCCGTAAATCGTGGCAAAAACAAAATCGACGTAGAGCTCGCACAAATACCATGCTCACATTTCCTAAAACTAGCCCAAAAACTGATGTATCACCTTAACCGCCAACTATTATGGATAATATTATTGACGCTATGGATGCGACTGTGTAGGTTCCTCGCGTTGTCATACGCATAAACATAAATTAAACTAACATTTTTTCAAAATACAGATAACCCGTACACAACATTACATATGAGCATTGAAAAAACACAAAAATGAAGGATTTTGAAGGAGTTGAAAATGAGAATGAAAAAGAAAATGAAGGAATTCAATTCTGCCTAGTTTAACCGATGTATCTATGTGAACACTGGGAATTGCGAGTAAGAAAATGAAAGGTAAAATTTATTGAGTGAGGTTATTCTTGGGTCTGATCAGCCCATTTCAGAGGAATACAACGTAAAAGGCCTTGAGAAAATTGTTTTTGAACGTATAAAAACGGTATAAAACGTATTATCGTTGAATAAAAATTATAAATAAAGCAAGTTTGCAAAAATATAACATACTAAATAGCGCCAGAGTGGTTTTGGCCAGCCACGCAAAATTGTGATATCATAAATCGTAATAAAAGTATAAAATACATATAAAAATTGTTGAATTATGAAATAAGCAAAAACGTTACAAATTGAAATTAAAATACACGGATCATTTAGGTTGATAGGTTAATTGCCATTCTGTTGTTTTACAGTTCTATCCTACTCGACAGTGTAACGTACTCGCACAACACGAACCTTCTACTACTTGTCGCGCAAATAACATTGGGTCATACATTAATTTTTGGCTACATTATTTCATACGCCTAATGCCACTAATCAAAAGCCATTACCGCATATTCTTGTTGGCTTTCACTATTATTTTATTAATAATATTTGTATAATTGTGTTTATTTCACATTAGTTTAGTCCTTTAAAGTGTACTAACCGTAGCATATCTTATTACATTTTGTAATTATTATCTTTACTTTCCCTATAAATTTTACCTTATATTTAGTAGTTTAGTGTTTCTTTATTTCTATCTATCTCGTTATTTTTATGTACATTTATGTTTGTACATAGTTGTATACAATATACTAACTTTAAATTGTGTAAATAAATAACTATTAATGTTATTGGTATGGGTAAAGTAGTGAAGGGAATCAGGGGATAAATATTTATTTTAACTTTAATTTAGCGAACCCCACATTCCACATAGGTCAGTTGCCTGTAGGACGACATTGCGGTCAGAATGAATGTTGTCATCCACATTGTCTACCGTTGTTAGAGGAAGAGGAGCGGCAGCGCCAATGTCAATTGTGATGCATTCAAGAAACACATGCAGGGGATGTTCCACCAATAGCCAAGCGTCTAACTATGTACCTGGACCACTCCTGACGAACCCGACCACGGGTAGTGTTTCGTGAAGAGGGCGAGCAGAACCCTCTGCTCATTCCTCTCGAGTCACACAGAGCCCGCCCTCCACCCAACGCCGTTTCGGCGTCAGCCAGTACCACAGGAGACCCTGCAGTTTGTGCGGCCGCAACCACCCAGTCAGAGGCCATGACCTCTCAGGCCTTTGTGAGTATTCAGAATACTTACCCGGACGTTCCTCCAGGCCGGATTCCCCTCGTCCAACAGATCCAAAGTAACAATGTGGCAGAGGATGAGTGGGAGGAAATTTGGGAGGACGCTTAGCTCGCCTTTGTGCTCCAGGTCGCCTTAAAAGCGAGGAAAATCTACAAGAAGATAATGATCAACATCCCCCCACTGACGAACAGTAAACAGCTACTCCCCATTCTACAAACAATTTGCTCATTTTACTTGTCTTCAAATTTATTCAATTAATAAACTCATTTCTTTAAGAAGAAATTTATATTTTCAAGTGATACAGACTGTTTGCCTTAATACATGCCAATGATATTAATCCGATACATTCCAATTGTGGCGCCTAAATTCGGCAGGGGATCAGCTGCGGCGCACATTTGTCCGCCTAGGAAAGAAAAGGGAAGAGAAATTAGAAAATCTGTCACTTACGCCCTAGCGGGCTTTTGCTTATCGCTGCGAAGTTCGGTCTTGGGCGTCAGCCAGGTAAAGGTAAACTCAGTCGGATCCGTCTTTAAGTTAGTAATTAGTACTTATAGTTGACGAGAGCTAAGTAGGGGGTTAACCGACTGAGCTCTCGTCTAAACTGCCAAACGCGGATTTACGGTATTTAAGTTTATTGGTGGCCAACCAAAGTATAACCAGGCCAGTACACGCTACACAAAGAAGATGGGGTAAGCCTATTAGCGGACGGCACCTAAAGGGGACTTTACTTAGCCTATTGTGTTACTTATAAAAACAGTTATAATTTTACTATGTTGTTTGTGCTTAGCCTGGGTGGAAACTTAACTAAAAATTGGGGCGTTTTTTGGTTTAGCCGAAGCTGCGGGCAATGAAGGGGGAGAATGCAAAAAGGAGGCTTAAAGCCTATTTAACACAGTTTATAATTTGGCACTTTTAGGCGGCAACTACCCCGAGAACCTACACGAAGGCAGACTGATAAATACGGTGTGGGTGGGTAACCCAATACTAACCCTAAGTTAAAGAGGGCCTTAACTTAAGTGAGGGGGGAGAAGGGAAAACCTAAACCACCACTAACTTAAGGGGAACCCTAAGTTAACTAACCCTAAGTGTCTACAAAAACAATCCTACGGAGCTAGTGCTGACTAGCTCAGGCTCAAACGGACCGACTAAGCCACGGTGGGCCATTTTACCTGGGCTGAACTAGGATCGTTATTCCACCAATCCGCAAGTATTCGCCGGGCGACTAGGGGGGGAATAAACCGCAATTTGTTCCGGATATAAAAAGTTACCAACGTCGCATAATACGCTAGTTGGCGCGGTTTCTCTGTAGGGGGGCTCGAAGAGTCGTTAAAAATCCCACCATTTGACTGAAGATTAGCGGGTGGGGGAAGGGGGAGCCGAAAACAAACACAAAAATAACGCCGGCTAGTTATACTGCAACCGCCGACTCGGCTCTTCGGAAGGGGACACAAAAAAACAAACCCCGGACAACCCAGGGGGTGAACAATTAACAAAACATTTCAGAGGGTTCTTTTTCGGAACCCTCCTTCAAAAATGGTGCATGACATTCTTCTGAAAACTATTGCGGTTGAGAGGCTGTTCCAGTCGAGTCAAAGAAACCTTTTAAACTGACTTTTTAGTGAAATCGCGCCACTTATATATGCGGAATTTTGATAGCAAAAACCACGTGTTTGTATTTAATAACACGCTGTAGTCCCCACTCCAGTCAACCGGCTACTTGCTGAATGATTACTCATTTTACACGCCTATGCAAAATGAGGAGCCCAAAGATGAATTTGGAGCGGCCTGCGGAGCGTTAAGTACAACCGCCTTTTCACCGCCGACTTAGTCGGTTTGTAAGTGAGGCAAGCCACCTGGGCGTGAGAGCGATGAGCTGCCTGTGCAGCTAAGGGGAGGGGATGAAAATATTTAATAATTACGCAAGAGGCGAAGGGGCGCCGGGGGACAAGGGGGACCAATGCACGGCAACACTTTTGCGTCGCACAATGATTACTAAAAATTGCTCAAATATTACTGTGTTTTTGTTTCTGTTTTTATATACCATGATACTTGTCTTTCTTTAGTGTAATTTGTTTCTTTTAACTGTTCTTAGTGTAACTTCTACTTTGTAATTTTTGTGTGTGTATTTTTTTGTGTATTGTAATTGTGAATATTGTTTTCATAAAGGCAAGAAATTTGCTTGGGTGTACAGCCGTTAACTGCTGTCCCCTTTTTCTTTAATTATAAGGGTTTTTTCATAGGTTCAGTTAACCCCACTCAATTTCATGCCCCGCCACAGATGGTTTGCTCACCCTGTAGCTGGGGGCAGCTACCATCTGGTGGGGGAGGTGTGGCGGAGAGCGCGTGAAGCCTCAACGTGATTGCTTTTCATATCTGTGGTTAATTTTTGAGAAGGAATTCACTGGAGAATTCCTCGATAAGTAACCAATTTTTTTGTCACGCTGGACATGTTAATGTTTTGTAGCGCAAACTAACTCTCAATCGTTAACACCTCCGTCGACAACAGAAAAACAAAAACAACTGTCCAATGTTCTTTTTAGTACCCATTTTTGTAAAGACTGAATGTTGTCAGTTCTAACCTCTTCTAAATCTCACCCTCCCTCCTTGTGTTCTAAAGCACACCCTTCATCCTCCTCCAGTCAACGTCTTCTACTTCTAGACAGATGGTCCAATCATGGAGGATTTTTACCACCTAACTTTTTGTCAGAGCTGACTGCCAACAGCCCTAGCTATTTTTCGCACCCAACACGGTAATGTTTCACTTCAGTATTAAGAATTTTTCAGAAAAAACCTGATTGTTGTTTGAACCTTGTTTCCCCAGAAATCAGCCGAAGAGATTTGTGAGAACTTTTTGAATGGGCCGGACAATTCAGCCCATTTTCTTCCACCCTCCAATTTCACACCCATATTTTTAATGTTCCATAATTAGCTTATAAGCTTTCCAGCTAACTACCGGTACCAGAAGCCTTCTTTAACATGTTTGCTTTTCATATCTGTGGTTAATTTTTGAGGAGAAATTCACTGGGGAATTCCTCAATAAGTAACCAATTTTTTTGTCGCGCTGGACATATTAATGTTTTGTAGCGCAAACTAACTCTCAATCGTTAACACCTCTGTCGACAACAGAAAAACAAAAACAACTGTCCAATGTTTCTTTTAGTACCCATTTTTGTAAAGACTGAAAGTCGTCAGTCTTAACCTCTTCTAAATCTCACCCTCTGTCCTTGTGTTCTAAAGCACACCCTTCATCCTCCTCCAGTCAACGTCTCCCTGTACTACCACTGTCAAACCCATGTCAGTTCCTAAATCAAATTATTTTTGAAGAGGCTGGAACCTTCGGCCTTATTTATCCTTTACACCCAACACGGTGAGGTTTCAAACTGCCCTTAAACGGACGTGAGAATCAACCTACACGGACCCTTCTTCTAGACAGATGTTCCAATCATGGAGGATTTTTACCACCTAACTTTTTGTCAGAGCTGACTGCCCTCAGCTCTAGCTATTTTTCGCATCTGACACGGTTATGTTTCTCTTCAATATTAAGAATTTTTCAGAAAAAACCTGATTGTTGTTTGAACCTTGTTTCCCCAGAAATCAGCCAAAGAGATTTCTGAGAAATTTTTGAATGGGCCGGACAATTCATCCCATTTTCTTCTACCCTCCCAACACAGTCTTGTTTCACAATAGTGTTATCTAAAAATTCCATCCAACAAATTTATTAGTCATCACTATGTAATCCCAACGTAATATTTTTGTACAAGCCATTAACCTTATTGGCTTCCAAGAATTAACCTTTCCTTGCTATAACCCCACTCCACCCTAACCCGTCTTGACCCCAAAGTCAAGAGGGTGTGTCATATAAACCCCCAGGCATAGAGGTTAATTAATTATCGCATATTACATACTCTTTTCTCACTTCAATAACTGACTATTTAAAATAGGGAAAAACCACTGTTTCTTTTAAGACAAGCAAAGGAAGTGTCACGTGTAGCGCACAAAGGGCTCACAATACCGGCTTGTCCCCTTTTGTCCATTACATAACTGGAGCCGATAACTAAAGAACTGGTACTTTTTGTAGTTACCTCCATGGTGGCTAATTTTTTTTCTTTGGTTTTTCCCTCCACGACACTTGTTATCCTTGTCCTTTTTTTAATTTTTTTCTAAAAATCGTTTTTCAATGCTGACTCTGAGGTAATCTTTGCATCTAGGATTTTTATATTTATATATTGATATTATTGTGTATATTTGTGTACTAAGTTTAGTCCCCCACCTAGAATCTCTTGTGAGGCAAGGATTACAAACATAAATCTTTTCGTTTTCAAAAAATTTTGGTTAAAAGTCTCTAAAAAATGAGTTTACAATGGACACCACCACCTCAAACCAAGGACTCAACCCAAGGTTTCAATTCAAAAAGAGGTTTGGTAGGTGATCCTGGGCTTGAAAAGTCAGCAGGTAGGAAGGATGCATATCAAAATGTTTCAGGTGATCCAGCAAATTCACCAATATTCAATTTTCCTAGTTCTAGCGCAGTCAGGATGCGGGTAATGCCTATGAACCAAACGAGCAACACTGTGTACCCCACCGTTTGAACTCTAGAGGGTGGTGACCAATTATCTCGGCGTTCGACCGATCTTGATCCTCTCAGCAACCTGGTGTCAACCAAGACACAACGCAAACTAAACAAAGCAAGCAAAGCTACCGAGCGGGAAAAGCAGCGCCAAGCAGATAAAGCCAAGGAGCGTGCAGAACGAGCCAAGCGCCGTCAAAAAACGTGGGAAACTACCATCAAGAAAGGTTGTTTGGGCGCTGGGGTAGCTGGTCGTGTGGGGCAATCTGACTCACGAGAAGATCTCGGGGGAGTAAAAATGTTTGGAAATCAAGGGGGAACCCTAATTTAGATGAAGAAGAAGACGAGTTCTTCTCTGCGAGCAATGCGCCCAGAGAAAATAAAGGGTCGCATAAAATAAATAGAATTACAAAAAATCGTAGGATCCGTCCTAAGGAACAATTGTCGAGTACAGAGTCATCTGAAGATACTACATGTAGCCAACCTCCTTCCACACAGGGGGAAGTGAGATATTCTTGGTCATGGGGGAATTCTCAACCCAACCCTCAAATTGCGAATCTTCAACAACAAGTGGCCAATTTAACTCAATTGGTCAGGAATGCAATGACCCTATTTTCAGAAAGTCAAAAAAGATCTCAAAAAGTCAAGAAAAATGAGCAGGAAGTAGCTGGGATAAGTAGTGACCTTCGGGACCGTCTGTCCCTATTCACCCCAAAACTCCGGCTGAGGCTGTTCAAAATTTTCTGATGGAAGCACCTCAAATGTCCAATAGTCAATTTTTTACATGCAATCAAAAAATACCAACACAACCTGTTTCACAGCCAAAGACATTTCGTTATATGAAATACGACTTTGCCAAACTTTTCCCCCCATCTCTCAAACGATTTAGTGAGGCGAAGAATATCATTGCCTCCGGAGCATGGCTAGGTAAGTTTCAATCCGTCATGGAAGTAGGAGGAATCGCTTGGCAAGACCAGGCTCTTTATATTGGGCATGCTCTTGAAAAAAATTTGTATGATGAATTAAGCCCTTATATCTGCCAAGATTACAGCTTAGTTCTTGAACAGCTGCAGGAAACATTCCGGGGTTTAACTGGTACTGTTGCAGATCAATTGCACACTAGAGTCCAGGCTGAAAATGAGACGGTAGAACAATTTGCAACACAAATTTGTAAGTTAGTTAACACAGCCTACCCTGCAGAAAATTATTCCCCAGACCAACGTGCTGAAAATTGAATAAGATACTTCTGGAATGGTCTTAGGCCCAGCATTAAACGAGAATTAGGCATGGTAGACCATCCAACAAAATTTGTACAAGCTGTTTGCAAAGCTAGTAAAGCTGAGGATTTGATTAAAAATGATCAGAAAAAGAAACCCTTCATTGCCTTTTCTGCGCCTTCAACTTTTTCTCCACGTGGTGGGGGAGGTATTCCTAACCGTGGGGGGAGGAATGCACGCGGAATGTCCCATCCAAACAACAATAATAATAGTGGTAATATTGCGCAAAATCAGAATGGGGTGAATTCCCCTTCTAATAACCCACAACAAGGGTCAAGTAATCAGGTGGCAAATCCTTCTGCCACAAACGTTCATAATAGACGATGGACGCCGGATGGATGGCCAATTTGTAACTATTGCGGTCCTACAGCCATTACAGCTGTTTCTGTTAGTATGAACCCGGAAACAATAGGGGTAATTATCGGGGAGGTCAAATGTCGTCTAATGGGGGTGCAAATAATAACAATAATAATATGGGATTTAATAACGTGAGACAACACAATTACCAAAACCAAAATAATTTTCAGAAAAGTCAAAATAATTTTAAAAAAGTCAAAAAAGTTAGTTAACGCAGCCTACCCTGCAGAAAATTATTCCCCAGACCAACGTGCTGAAAATGGTGCTGAAAAATGTGCTTAACTGCAAAGTTAAGTTCATTAATCATCTCTAAGTTTCCAACCCGTTGCACCTAGGTTTCACCTCAGTAACTTACCAACGGTTGTTGTGATTACACCTTCGATTGGAATCCATAAAAATCCAAGTTTCCACTCATTTTTGCAGCATTTTTAGAGAAGACTGAAACCTTCAGCCTTTAATTCCACCCTTGAATTTTACACCCGTATTTTTAATGTTCCATAATAAGCTTATAAGCTTTCCAGGTAACTACCGGTACCAGAAGCCTACTTCAACGTGATTGCTTTTCATATCTGTGGTTAATTTTTGAGGAGGAATTCACTGGAGAATTCCTTGATAAGTAACCAATTTTTTTTGTCACGCTGGACGTGTTAATGTTTTGTAGCGTAAATTAACTCTCAATCGTTAACACCTCCATTGACAACAGAAAAACAAAAACAAATGTCCAATGTTCTTTTTAGTACCCATTTTTGTAAAGACTGACAGTCGTCAGTCTTAACCTCTTCTAAATCTCACCCTCCATCCTTGTGTTCTAAAGCACACAATTCATCCTCCTCCAGTCAACGTCTCCCTGTACTACCAGTGTCAAACCGGTGTCAGTTCCCGAATCAAACTATTTTTGAAGAGGCTGGAACCTTCGGCCTTAGTTATCCTTCACACCCAAAACAGTGAGGTTTCAAACTGCACTTAAACGGATGTAAGAATCAACTTACACGGACCCTTCCTCTAGATAGATGTTCTGATTATGGAAGATTTTTACCACCTAAATTTTTGTCAGCTGACTGCCCTCAGCTCTAGCTATTTTTTGCACCCGACACGGTAATGTTTCACTTCAATATTAAGAATTTTACAGAAAAAACCTGATTGTTGTTTGAACCTTAATTCCCCAGAAATCAGCGGAAGAGATTTCTGAGAACTTTTTGAACAAAAGCTTTTAGTTGGTGGGAACCGAATTTTTACAATAAATAACAATACAGTCGATAAAACTTTTATTCCAATCATGTCTATAGCAACGTTTCGGCGATATCAAATCACCATCTTCAGGCACTTCTATAATACATACGGTAGTTAAAGCAATGAAAACATAAAACACAAGAAATCGCAAGGAATGGTAAATAACAGAAAAAAAATCTTTAAAACATCCATATGATAAACTTTGGAAATAAAATATTTTAATTTTTTTTTTATATAAAGTGTTTTTTATGAAACTATTAATGAAAAATTGAAATGATAAAGAAAATGAACTTTTTGGGAAAAAACATTTGAAATATAATCTAAGACAACAAGTTTTGAGAGAAAAAAATTTACACATTAACATTAAGGAACGCGTAAAACACAAACTATATTATAATAAAACAATTAAAAGGATTGTGAAAAAAAGTTTATGAAAAACTTAAAGTAAAATTAGTAATTTTAAAATGTTTAGTTAATGAAAGGGTTAAAAATTTTTGTTAAAATTGTTATTATTGAAAAACGGCAAATTTTACAAAATAAGATAAAACGTTAAGACAGTTAAAAGGAAGAGAAGTAAAAAAAAATTAATTATTTGAGAAGAAAAAATGTGAAAGGGCAACCAACAAAAGAAAACGTGAGAAATTTGGGAGGGCGTTAAGCGTGAAAGTAGTGTTAAAAAAGTTGAAGGGGTAAGGATGCCACATTTTTGTTGAGCACTGGTTTTTCTTGGGCGATATGAATACTTTTTTTACATAACAGATGAAAATCATAATTAGCTCGGTACAACACAGAGAAGTCATTTGGGGAGGCATTGTACCCACATTCGAGAATATGGTCCAATACCGCTGATTTTTCTTTACTCACGGTAGTTCGATCAGTTAAAGGACTCCTCCCGAGATGCTCAGATATCCTAGTGGTAATATGACGGAAATATTTGCCTGTATAGGCACCATTGCAAGCACCGCACGTAAATTGGTATACCACGGGAGATATTAAGCCGCTCGGAATTCTATCCTTTACCTGAAAGAAACTACCAATACGACAAGAAGTATTAAACACGATTTTACAATTAATCTGAGGTAAAGTCTTAAAAAGTAATAAAAGCCGGTGTCGAGTTTGAATTGAAAGAGGACCGAGAAAGGGTAAACTAAGCACTAGAGGACAGGACGGAACGCGGACTGGTTTCTCAACTTTATAGAAGTGCCTGAAGATGGTGATTTGATATCGCCGAAACGTTGCTATAGACATGATTGGAATAAAAGTTTTATCGACTGTATTGTTATTTATTGTAAAAATTCGGTTCCCACCAACTAAAAGCTTTCATTCAATTATTCTTTGTCAATATGGAACCGCTGTTTCACGTGAAATCCGGAAGTTTGAGCGTTTGCAGCTACGATTACGCAAGGCTAAGCTGGATCTGGACTTTTTAATCAATTGCCAGGATGAATCTGTTATTCCCAATTTTCTACGATTTAGACTAGCTAACAAACAACTTCAAAATTCTAATTCATACTTTTCTGCTCAGAAACGATTGTTATCGCAAGAAATTCACTTAAAAAAACATTAATTTTTAAATTGGAAGCTAACTTTTTGGATTTTAAAACTTTTTTATGGTATTCTGTCTTTCTTCGACTATGTTCATACTTTAAACATAACTTCTCGTTTAAACAATAAAAGAATCGAACAACATCAACAGATTCATTCTTGGAAACTCGCCTCTCTTCTCCACCAACGTAACTTAATGCGCAACGATCCTGAAAAAGTGATTTTAAATTTATCTTCACGCGTGCTCAACAATCATGAAAAATCTTTATTATCAAAAGGATTAAACTTTGCCATTCCTCCATCCAAACTTAAACTTGCAAACTATTTTTTACCCTATGAACTTTTGTACCGCCAACTTAAAAGATTTACGCCTATTGGTATTGATCATAATCTACTTAAAACCCGTCTTAAAGACATCGGATTATCTTCTTTCTACATTTATAACAATAGCCCAATATCTTGGAATTTGACCAAAAAAGAACAAGAAGCTCTTCACTCACTTAAAAATGATAAAAGCATAGTTATTTCAAAGGCTGATAAAAGGAATACAGTTGTATTTCTAGACAAAACAGACTATATTTTTAAGGTTAAAACACTTTTTTCTGACAATAACAAGTTTCAGGAACTTAATTTTACCGGCAATCAGGACTACAAATCACTACTTAAAACTGAAGAAAGTATTAAGAAATCCTTAAGATCACTTGTAAACCGGAATATTATTTCAGAAGAAACATATAAAGAACTAAGCCCAGTAGGATCACAGCCCGGTGTACTTTATGGCCTTCCAAAATCGCACAAAAATGGTTGTCCTGTTCGCCCAATTTTATCCGCAATAAACACTCCATCTTACAAACTCTCTAAATTCCTTGTCAACATCCTTCGACCACTTGCGTCTGGTAAATATACCGTTAAAGACTCCTTTAGTTTTTCATCTGAAATTTCAAATCTCAACTCTACTAATTTATTCATGGGTAGTCTTGATATTCAGTCTCTTTTCACTAATGTTCCACTCTATGAAGCAATAGATTTGATTATTAAACAAGTTTCGGATTTTCAAATAGATATAGGACACTTTTCTCTTGACGACTTAAAAAATTTACTAACCCTTGCTGCAAAAGACGCTTTGTTTATTTTTGACGGTATTTATTACAAGCAAATTGATGGTGTGGCCATGGGGTCTCCGCTTGGGCCGTTGTTAGCCAATTCATTTTTAGTTTATTGGGAAGAATTTTGGGTAAAAAACTGCCCTTTGGATTTCAAACCTGTTTTTTATAGGCGCTACGTTGATGACCTCTTCCTCCTTTTTCATGATCCCGCGCATCTCGAAAAATTTAAAGATTATATGAATCAACAACACAATTCTATCAAATTCACAGCTGAAAAAGAAAAACAAAACTCTTTAGCTTTTCTGGACATTAATGTGGAAAAAATTAACAACAAGTTTTTAACATCTATATATCGCAAGCCAACTTTCAGTGGAGTTTACACTAATTTTTCCAGTTTTATTCCTGAAACCTACAAAATTGGATTGTTTTACACTTTGTTATTTCGGGCTTACTCCATTTCCAGCACAATGAACCAAATTCATCAAGAATTCCAGAAACTCAAATCTATTTTTAAATTAAACGGTTACCCAGAATGTTTTCTTGACAAATGTATTAAGCGCTTTTTTGACAAAGTTTTTTCACCACCGGCCAAAGTTGAGAAACCAGTCCGCGTTCCGTCCTGTCCTCTAGTGCTTAGTTTACCCTTTCTCGGTCCTCTTTCAATTCAAACTCGACACCGGCTTAGATTACTTTTTAAGACTTTACCTCAGATTAATTGTAAAATCGTGTTTAATACTTCTTGTCGTATTGGTAGTTTCTTTCAGGTAAAGGATAGAATCCCGAGCCGCTTAATATCTCACGTGGTATACCAATTTACGTGCGGTGCTTGCAATAGTGCCTATACGGGCAAATCTGTCCGTCATTTTACCACTAGGATATCTGAGCATCTCGGGAGGAGTCCTTTAACTGATCGAACTACCGTGCGTAAAGAAAAATCAGCGGTATTGGACCATATTCTCGAATGTGGGTACAATGCCTCCCCAAATGACTTCTCTGTGTTGTACCGTGCTAATTATGATTTCCATCTGTTATGTAAAGAAAGTATTCATATCGCCCAAGAAAAACCAGTGCTCAACAAAAATGTGGCATCCTTACCCCTTCAACTTTTTTAACACTACTTTCACGCTTAACGCCCTCCCAAATTTCTCATATGTTTTCTTTTGTTGGTTGCCCTTTCACATTTTTTCTTCTCAAATAATTAATTTTTTTTACTTCTCTTCCTTTTAACTGTCTTAACGTTTTATCTTATTTTGTAAAATTTGCCGTTTTTCAATAATAACAACTTTAACAAAAAATTTTAACCCTTTCATTAACTAAACATTTTAAAATTACTAATTTTACTTTAAGTTTTTCATAAACTTTTTTTCACAATCCTTTTAATTGTTTTATTATATATAGTTTGTGTTTTACGCGTTCCTTAATGTTAATGTATAAATTTTTTTTCTCAAAACTTGTTGTCTTAAATTATATTTCAAATGTTTTTTCCCAAAAAGTTTATTTTCTTTATCATTTCAATTTTTCATTAATAGTTTCATAAAAAACACTTTATATAAAAAAAATTTTTAAAATATTTTATTTCCAAAGTTTATCATATGCATGTTTTAAAGATTTTTTTTGGTGTTATTTACCATTCCTTGCGATTCCTTGTGTTTTATGTTTTCATTGCTTTAACTACCATATGTATTATAGAAGTGCCTGAAGATGGTGATTTGATATCGCCGAAACGTTGTTATAGACATGATTGCAATAAAAGTTTTATCGACTGTATTGTTAACTTTTTGAACGGGCCGAACGATTCAGCCCATCTTCTTCTACCCTCCCGACACGGTCTCGTTTCACAATAGTGTTATCTAAAAATTCGATCCAACAAATTTATTAGTCATCACTACGTAATCCCAATGTAATATTTTTGTACAAGCCATTAACCTTATTGGCTTCCAGGAATTAACCTCCCCTTGCTATAACCCCACTCCACCATAACCTGTCTTGACCCCAAGGTCAAGAGGGTGTGTAGTATAAACCCCCACGCATATAGGTTAATTAATTATCGCATATTACGTGCTCTTTTCTCACTTCAATAACTGAGCTATTTAAAATAGGGAAAAACCACTGTTTCTTTTCAGAGAAGGAAAGGAAGTGTCACGTGTAGGGCACAAAGGGCTCACAATACCGGCTTGTCCCCTTTTGTCCGTTACAATACCCAAAAAAAAGTTAGGGGAAAAATAGTATTGTAGGTGACTAAAAGTAGGTTTGACTACGCTTATACCTTATATTTTATTAAATATTGCGCACTGACAAGCAAGCTATATTTTTGCCCCTTACATAGGACAATGTCTACAAAATTTTATTTGATTTTTAATAATAAAAATTATTTTTAAATGGTTAAAAAGTCAGTTTCATACAGTTTACATTATTTTAATAAAAAATAAAAAACGAGTAATTCCTCATCATTCGTACCAACATTTATCTTATTACAACAGCTTTCTGATGTTACTTTCTCTTTCCACTAATAAAAATTTTGATAAATATTTTTTTAGGAAATTGGAATTTATTGCAATATAACTCAGATCTTAGTTGCTTTTGCGTGAGTCCTGATGGACGTAGACTATCAAGATGCCCTTATTTTTGCAAGTTTCCTGTTACAGATTCAAAGTAAGTATTTAAATTGTAGAATAACAAAATCAAAAAACTTTTTTTAATTTTAGATAAAGAATCAGCAAGTAACTACTGTTTCTTTTATTTTAAATCGGAAAACTTATTTTATTTTTACTGTTTTTTAACAAATCATTTTAGAAAATATTCGTCTTTTAAGTTTGATTTTAGGAATTTCATATACTTTTTAAAAGACGAGGCATCTTGTATTTTTTCTATTACAGTAATTTTATATAGGAGGATTTTTTTTGTTTTTCAAATGTTGATTACAAAATACTAAACGGTAGACTGCGAAATTTAATTCTACGGTTAAGTTATATCTGGCTAACCTCGTAAGTTTGTATGAAAAACATGAACGGACCAATTAAAATTGTGCAGTTATAACGTTTTTTTAACGAATTAAATTACTTTTTTAATTTCCGCCTTTTTACAAAATATACAAAAATTAGTCAACTTTAGGTCTTTAAAAAAATTGATTTACAATTAAAAAAATAATTGTTAAAATATGGTATTTAATCTTAGATATTAAACTGTTTTTGCAGATCATTTTAAATGGTTTTATTGCTAAATAGTAGATTCAATACTGCAAATCATTGAGTTCATGGTTTTATTGCTAAATCGTCGATTCAATACTGCATATTATTGAGGTCAGCTAGGTTTGATTTACCTATAGGCAAATATTTTCGTGAGAAAATTTTTTTAGAAAAACCACGTCGCAGAAAAAATCTCCGCACAATTTTTGTGGGAGATTATTTCCGCGGAAAAAATTTTTCAGTTTTCCGAACAATTTATTTGATAGCTCTTTATTATAAGATTATTTTTTGCTGAAAATTGTTTTATTTAGTATTTTGACATCCGTTGGATTAAACCAGGCATTTTTTTATTATCTTAAACAAAACAATGAACACATGCAAAAAATTTATACTTTTTTGTCATATTTTGCATGCAAAAAACTCTACTTTTTGGTCTTATTTTGTAACAACTTTTATCTTTCTTTAACGCTATATGCTCTTTTATTTTGCTAATAATAAATTTGTGAAAAAAAACTATTAATATTATCAGATTTTATTGTATTTTACTAGCCCGAAAACTGCCTTAAAAATTGAACACAAAAAGAACGAATTTACCCTGAGCGTATTTTGGACTGAAAAAATCTAGAACTCTAAAAATCTAAAAATCGAGCGTGTGTGAACTATAACAAAATTCGCTCAATGAATAAAAAATAATGATTTTTTATTTAGTGAATTAATTCCTCTATAGTCGGATTATATGCCAATGAAAAAACGTGTTCACAGCACATCAATCTTTGACAATTGCTAAATTGTCATATTTTAATATAAAAGTTTATATTTCTATGTGTTGGAAAAAAAATCATGAGTTAGCAAAAGTGATTTTGCGATTGCCAAAAAATGCTGTGAGCATAATTTTAAACTTGCTGCAAGCTATAATTACACGCAAAAACTATGTAACAAAAACACTATTTATTTAGAAATTTATTTATATGACGTAAGGTGATATGTTGTATGTGTGTGGCTTACTAAGCTTAATACCAGTCAGTTTACTCGCATTTGCTACGTGATTATTACAAAAATCGATCTAATAATAAAAATCGATAATTCAGTACGTTATAAGTGTCACATGTTGCTCGAATACGTTATGTTACGTTCTCTAAAGGTTACTTTATATCGTCGTTACTACGGCAAAATGAGCCACAGTTCGTAAAAAATATTTGTGTCTGTGACTTATTTCAAAATTAACATGGGACCCTAACGTACCAGATTCAGTCTAGTTCGGTTAAAATCTCGATATATGCATTGCAATGCAAGTGATTTTTAAAGTTTTTAAAACACTGCGCTAATACTTCTAGTAAAGCTTTTTTCATTTATACTACATTGCTTTAAAAGTGATAATCCGTACTTTTTAGTTGCCGCGTACAAAACTTACGTTAGACACGTTCTGGAATTTAATAGCCTTGAGTTCAAAACATATGTATAAAAGGAGTGCAGAAGTATTTTACTCGAAGTCCAAGAGTCTTTCAAAAATGCAAACTACCTAAATCAGAATATTCAATTAGGCTTAAAATGTTATTTTCGAACACATTGGAATATTGCCAAATTAAATTAGACTAGAAAGGCTAGAGCCCTCCGGGCCCTCTCCTTACTAGTTTTATATATCAAGGTACAAGTTCCATACGTGTACCAAAATTCGATTTGACCGATTTAACAGTAAATACAAGTTGTAAAACATTATTATAACTTAAATAGAACACGTAGACCTCATTTTTGTGGTTATTTTTAAGATTTAAGCTATTGGTAAAAAGTTATGAGCCAATTTAAACCCAAAAACGGCCTTTTTCAGCAAGTGCAATTTATGATATTAAGAAAAAAATTTGTAAACTAACAAACTAAATTAAAAACTATGTTTTAACAATGCTAATAGTCTGAAGAACACATTAAAATGCAAAAAAATTGAAAATTCGAAAGTCATATGGACCATCAAAAATATGGACAAGAAAATTTGTTTCACTCTAAACGCTATTTTAAACTTAGTTTTTCACCGATTTATTACCTAAAAATCAAACAAAATTGTAATATAATTAATTTTTATTAAAATAAGTTGTTTTTCAAAAATTTTAATTTTTTCACAACTAAAATTTTGTGGGTATTTGAACGGTTACTACGAAAAATTGGTACTCTCTAAAACATCTTACTGGTTTTGACTTTGCGAATTGCATGCTCTAACAGTAAAAATCTCGTACATCGTCAACCAAAACGGTTTTTTACTGGCATACCAGTAAGAAATACTGATTGCGTCAGTAACCAGTAAAAAAAAATTGCTGATTTCACCGGTAACCAGTAACTGTAACACTCTTTAAGTTACTGGTTACCGGTAAAATCAGCAATTTTTTTTACTGGTTACTGACGCAACCAGTATTTTCTTACTGGTATGCCAGTAAAAAACCGTTTTGGTTGACGGTGTACGAGATTTTTACTGTTAGAGCATGCAATTCTCAAAGTCAAAGCCAGTAAGATGTTTTAGAGAGTAGTTACGATGAAAAAATAAAAGTATATTTGTAACTACCAAACACTTGGTAATACAAAAAAATAATATTAATTCGATTAAAGGCTTAATAAAATAAATTTCTTAATAACATAAATTGTACATGCCAAAAAAGGGCAATTTTTGGGTCAAATTGGCTCATAACTTTTTTTCCGAAGCTTAAATCCGAAAAATAACTACAAAAATAAGGTCTTCGTGTTCGATTTATGCTATAAAGATGTTTTGCAATTTGTAATTACTTTTGAATCAGTCAAATCGAATTTTGGTACACGTATGGAACTTGTGGTGCCATATATCAATATCAGATATAATTAAAATAATATCCACATTAATGATAGTACCATAAACGTTTTGAAAAATAAAGCAAACAAAATGGACCTAAGAGCCAAGAAGCCAGAAGAAAAGCTACAATAGAGTCAAATGAGAAATAATCAGGAAAAAACATAAGAGCCAAGAGTACAGAGAGCTGGACTTAAAAGCCTGAATTTTAGGACCAAAAGGCCAGAAAACAGGGACTTTAAAGCCTTTGACGACGCTTTGTTTTTCAATAACGTTATATAGCGTAATTTTGCTAATAAACATCACAATAGTCAAAACCACAGGTTGGTAGACCCCCCTGAAAATCCAAATTATAACTGGCACGCCCCTAAAATTTGGGGATTCCCCAGACTAGGGATTGACCGGGGCAGAATTATTGCTGATGCCGGGGCCGGGGCCAGGGCCGGGGTAGAGAAATTTTGATTTGCCGGGGCCGGGGCGGGGGCCGGGGTAGAAAATTTTGCCCCGGCCGGGGCCGGGGCGCTAAACGCCGTTCCATACCCGCATCCGAGGCAACTTCTTTCTCCCGGAGAGTGGTCTTCCCTGATTGGTCAGCCGAGAAAAAGAAACTAAGATTAATTTTGCGTTCGTAGGCTTTAAAAATAAAGTGATTCGAACGTGTTAAAACAGTGCGAGTTATATACACTATGCCACTTAAATCTTTCTTTAACAACGCAAAACTAACAATTTTTCTCTAAATTTAAAAGAGGATTTTCGTATTTTTAAGCTTATTTCCTTAAAGTTATTAAATTTGGTTTTGCGGAGCTCCTGTGAGCTAAAAGCACAGATTATAGTCCCAAAAGTCTGCCCTATTTTGTTATTATTCAGTTAAAAAACTATTTAATAATTTCTTTATGATTTTTTTTTATCTTGAAAAAGATTAAACAACAAATTCAAGCACATTTAAAATCCTTTAGTGTTTGTACAAATGTGCCAGACGCGTTTAAGACATTAAATTAGTCAAAAAATAAGGCGAAGCTCTAGATTTTCTTCTGTTTTTGAAGATATATCCTAAACATATTCTTAAATAATGTATCGTCAATATTAAAGTAAACGATTTATTAAAAAACTCATTACGATAGCTTATTTTTAAGCTCGATTTAATGTAATTTATAACAGCGAAATGGATTGATTTAAGTTTTCACGGGCTTTTTAATAAGTCAAATGTGTTTTTTGCACGCACTGTTTGTGTTGTGTTTTTCACTGAACAGCAAATTAAGAAGAGCTTTTATAATAAAAAAAACAAAGAAACTAATACTATATTAACTCAATATAAAATTCTTTGTCTCTAAAAAAATACATACTGCAAATACAACCGTTCGATATAAACTTGTAACCGAAAATAGGGAATTTCGGTCTGGAAAAGTGGACTAGTGATGCTCCCAGTACCTTCGAGCTTTTTGAGATGAGCTGCAAAGCAGGAGCTTCGCTTTTAGCCGTGCTCCGGGGGAAACCACCTTTATTTTTGGTACTGTTTTGTAAATATTTAAAGAGTAATGTCATAAATTATTAGTAGGAAAAAAATTTTGAAAAATGTTTTTTTAAACCAATTAAATCCAATAAAAATAAACGTGAAAATGCAAAAAAATTATTTAGAACATCATTTCAAGTTTAAACAAGTTTTAAATTGCGCATCTCCAGGGCAGATCTCCGCAAAACTTTTTGCACTTTAAAATTGCCGGAGCTCCGGCAGATGATATCGAAGAATAGGAACATCACCAGTGTGAACTTTAACTTCAAAACTTTATAATCCTAAGATCAATAGTGATTAAATATCTCTAAACCTAAAAAAATTAAGGTCCAAACCATTTTGTTTATTTTCGCTCCAAAATTTCCAGTTTTCCGAGGGTCCAAGCCCCAAAATTTTATGAATATTATAAATTTCCTAGTTACGAGTTACAACGATAATCCAGTATCGGTATAAGTTTTTATTATTATAATCTTTTTCGCAAAATCTTTTTTAAACTAATAAAAAATTGTTGGAAAATGGCCATCTACTTAACTTTTTAAACTTTTAAAGCAAAAAAACCAGAATTTTTTTTGTATATAATTCTTAAATATTGACACAATTTTTCATCTATAAATCTATTTTGGAGAATACAAAGGGTTGTTTATCCCGTTTTTTAATTTTACAGAATTTTGTACATGACAAGGACAACGTGGTATTACCATTTACTACCTGACAAATGTATTGTCATCAGCACAGACCTTTAAATCCTTTTTTTATGAAATCAGTTAATCATAGTTTCACAATAACGAAAATATTATGTTAATAACTAACTTTTAATATCGCCAGTAGCAAACAACAATAAATATAGCAACTACAATTTTTATGTAACTTTGTTTTGTTTTGTCATCCTAAGGTGGAACTAATTATGCAAATTGGGGAAACGATGGCACAGGACGAAAAGTGTACAGAGTAAAAAAAAAC
>JASAMX010031819.1:0-11792 GCA_030248175.1 Microlaimidae sp. YZB2_3 | reverse complement strand
AATTAAAAACCGTTTTAATTTTTTGTTTTAAAAAATTAATCATCAATTCACCAGTCTTATATTCAGGCTTTGTAAAATCTGGAAGAGTAAATGTTTACTACCAATAGGTTTAGAGAGCTGTATGCGCATAAAAAGTTTTAGCTGTACATACTTAAACTAAAATATAAAATACTAGGAAGAAAAATTAAATTATCCGACTCGATACAAAAATTATGTTCGTTATTTTTAGACTGTATAAAAATTGTACTGTGTTCGACTAGAGAATAGGAAAAAATCGCTTACATTAGAAGACAGTCTGTTGTTTTAAAATGCTGCCTAAAATGATAGGTCAAAATGCTGTATTTTAGACGCAAATATATACAACCTTGTTAAGTGTCTTAGTTAAGCATTGGCAAGATAAATTTACTAAGCTTAGAATCAATCAGTTTACTCGCGTTTGTTGGTGATATTATAAAAATTGATAATTCCATCGACAAACATTACGTTATATGCTTTAAATGCTGGGCAAATACCAGACCATAAATGACATTGCTATGTTAAGAATTTTGAAGCTTGCGAAATATAATAGGTAATTCCCACATTAGAAGGTGGTGTGTTGTTTTGAAGTGTTTTGAAGACAGTTTCATCTTTATCACACATCACACAGTTTTATTTCCCTTTTGCTTATTTTTTTTAGATTTTCCATTTGTGTTTAAACTCTATTTGATGTGATTTTTCAAGAAATGCCAATTGTTGAATAAAAAAAATGCTAATTGTTTAGATTTCCCACCTCACATGATGCAGTCACTATCCTTTTCACCTCTTAATCCCGGTTTTCACATGCCTCAAACACCGGAATCGAAGTCTCCTAGTGGAAAATACTCATTCGAAAACCTTGGACGGTAGGTTTGAAATATATTAGAGTTGATAGATTAATACTGAAAACTTGTCATTTAGGGTAACTGACTTAATTTCGGCCACGCCTTAATTTCGGCCACCAATTTAGGGTGTTAGAAAATTGGCTTATTTTTAAAACACAAAAGAACTAGCACAAAAGTAACTGGATTAATGTTGAATAAAGTGTTTTTGCAAAAGTTTTTTTATTTTTGTTATTCTACATTATCAACATTTTCATACAAAAAGTGAATTTTCTGTGATTTTCCTAATTTTTGCTTTGTGTTTAAACTGCATCAAATTTAGAACGAATCAATATATAACCTTAATATATCGTCTATTTAAGGCTCAAAGTTGTTAATTTTCATGTTTTGATATTTTCTTCAAAATCATTTTGCAATTCGTTTAACTAGCTGCGCATTTTAAGATTCCGTTAATTTCGGCCACCTGAAAATTTAGGTGAAAGAACCTGCCGTTTTTTGCTGTTTTTAAATATCATTGTACTACCGTATTTATAAAGAAATTTTTTTGCTCGTTTGACTTTGTTTTGACGTTTTTTAAGCCAAAAATAAAAATTGAACAAAAAATAGAAATTATTAAAACTTGTTTTTTTAAGGTTTTGACATAATTATTTAAAGTCTTGCTAATAACTATTAAAGTTCGCAAACGGGAAAAATTAAGTTATATGTACCAAGAAGAATACCTAAGGGTAAATTTGCAACCTTTAGAAATTTTTATTGTTCGTTTAAGCAATAGTTATGGCCAGTTCTTTGTAGGTGGCCGAAATTAATGGCACGCGCCTTAATTTCGGCCACTTTTAAAAAAAAGTTTAAACTCTCACTGATTTTTAAGTGTATTAGAAATATTCAAATTTTGCACTGGAATAACAAATATAGCTATTGTTTGATTTTTAGGCCAAATTTTGGCTTGATTGAAAAAGCCAGAAAAAACTTATTCAAAAAAATAAAAAAAGGTGGCCGAAATTAAGTCAGTTACCCTATATTTTTTTAATTTATATTTATAACAGTTGAAAGCTGTTTTGCCTTTATGGATAAGGTTTTTTATTACCATTGGTTTAATATTGAACGTTTTTATTTTTCCATTTTTATGTGTTTGTCACGCCGACCTAAAAGCGATATTATTTAATAATGTTTTTTATTGCAATCCGGTTTAAAAAATCTTTTTTCGATTGAAATGAAAATTCTAGTTATTTTTTTAATTAGCAATCCCTTATGCTAACTATATTATTCATATAGCGTTAGATTTAGTACCTACAGTTTGTTAAAAAACATAAAATAATAAAACAGTGCATAAAACAGGAACCTTGAATTAATCAAAAACCAAATACATTGTATCCTATTTAATTGCATATACATAGTAGTTGAATTTTTTACAAAAAAAATGACCGTCAAATGTCAAATGCTTAAATATTATAGACAGGTTTTATTAAAAACCTACAAATAACATCATCGTATACTACATAAATAGTAGTTATTACATACTATGCATGTAGTAACAATCGTAATTACTGCACTGCACATAGTTTTTAGTATTAAATTACCTAGTCGATCTTCTAGTTTAAATCAATCGACCAGATAATATTTAAAAAATTCCTAGAATTACGGTATTTTTTGCAAAAAAACACCGCGTTATGTTACGTTATTTAATATGTATTCTTACATAGTTTTAAAAATACAAGTAAACTGCCTAGAAGCATTCGCAACATTGGGTTTATGATATTTGCTCGTTTAGATCCTCAGCCACGGAGACAGATGCTTTTTTTCAAGCACTTCGTGGTCAGTCCGCGGCCAGTCTGGGTGGAACCGGAAGTCCAGTGGGGACTCCTTTATCAAATTACCTGCAGGCCCTCGCTCTCAACATGAATAGCATGGCTCTTAAGCCTCCCTCAGTGTCAGGTATATTTGTGATTTTGTTATATTTCGGTCTGTTTTCTTTGGTAAGACTTCTACGAAATTAATTAAATTAACTAAATAGCTGTTTTCGTGAATGATAGTAAATTACTGCGGGAAGAAATATTGTGAATCAATTCTTTATTTATATGATTCAATTAAAGATGCCGTACTGAGTCAAACCTTTTGTCTTCCATTTTATTTTTTCCCTAAAAACTATACCACTCACCCCAATAGTCCACAAAATTTTTTCATCAAAATATCTCCAATGGTTCTCTGCCGTCGATTTGTTTTTTAGCAAAAAAATCGCGGTTTTGTACGGAAGACGCAATATCTCGACAAATACAGCACCAATTTTAACGATCAAGATTTTAAATTAAAGTAAAAAATAGCCGCTTTCTTTGAGTGCATGTTTTGTAATTTATGTTTTAATACCCATTGAGCAATCTTTCAAGTACAGATTTTTCGAAAAACGCTATTTTTGGAGGGTAATATCTCCTGAACCACTAGAGATATTTTGATAAAAAATTTTTGTAGGCAACTGGCGGCAGGTTTTCACAAAAAAATAATCAAAATCTAAGACAAAAAGTTTGACTCGGTATCGCACCTTTAACGGACTCAAAACATTTTCATTTTAAAAAAGTGTAATTGTGGCGTAACAAAACATTTAAAATTTATTGTTGTAGTATATAATTTAACCGTTCTTTAAATTCAATTCAGAAGTTTTGATCTAATTAGTTTTATTGAAATGCTAACATGAGCTGATTATTTATAGAACAAACTTAATTTACTGGATAAAAATAGTTTTTATACTTTTTTTACGATAATCAATATTTAAAACGAAAAACTACAAACAAAACTGCAATCGATAATCGTAATTAGTCGTAATGGGTTGGGTAACTGTTGAACTTGCTCGTGATCTTTAATAAACTTGACTCTTTAACAAGTTTATTCTTAGTCTTATCATGCTGCTCTAACCCATTAGTGAGTTCTAATATTGTGTAAGATGATATGAACAGCAACTTACATTAGATATGAGGAAATGGGATAAATAAAAGCAAAAACAAGCTTAAAAACGAAACTTTTCATCATTTTTGGGGTTAATCACTGAGTTCTAAACACGCTGCTTTTTTTCCCAAAAAACGAACTGCTCAGGTTTAGTCTGGTTATCGTTAATAAAATAACCATGTAAAATTTTCGTAAAATTTTCGGATAGTTTTTGAAATTTTTTAAAGGTGTTCAACCCGTTCGTTAAAATTAGTATAATAACTTAACACATTAGTCTGTCTTTGTTTCAACGTTTTTAAAAATAATTATATGACAGGTGTTTTTAATAAGTTGCGTAGACAAGCGTTCAACTTTCAGTTATTGGTTTACTCCTGGCGTGTGTTATATAAACACTGACAAGGCATTAAAATACACATGTCTATAAAACTATTCTTATCTCTTCAATCACGTCTGCAAAAAATTGTCCTAATGTTAACCCCATTCTACCGTCACTAAATTTTTTTATGAATTTGACGAAAATAAAAATAATATGATGACGTACAAAAGATAATTGTTCAATTGAAAATTATTTACATACATTTATAATAACAATGTTTCGTCCGCCTTTACCAATGCCTTTGTTTATAGACCTCGGTTCAAGCTATGGTAATTTGGGATCAATGGCAGCTAATGAACAAGGTAAAAATTAATTTAATTTTAGTTTTGTTGGTAAAAAATTGGTAAAATACACAATTGATTTTAAGCGCATTTAAGTTTTTAAAAAAATATTGATTTACTGATTTCGCAAATTCCATACAGTTACGTTTGTTATGATTTTTCAAAAAATACAAAAAAATGAGTTTATTATTAAAAAAATTTTTTTTGAAATAATCCCTAAATAATAATAATTTTTTGTAAAGTTTTTCTTTTAGCGGAAAACTTTTTTGTTCACCTCCTTATTTGCAATGGTCCCATATACTGTTGACTCATTTAAACAAAAAAAAATTGTCAGGGTTTCTGAAAACAAAGTAACGTTCCTAAAAATTATCAAACTGGCGAAAAAAAACAGGACAGTATGGTACTTTTTTTAAATGATATGTATTTAGATCGTTTATCGTTGTTGGCTAATGACAGGAAACGGTCAAGACCCTATTCACAAACCAGCTCTCTTTCATTCGGTGCCTCTTCAACCCGCAGCCAATCAGCCGCCAGCGCTGGAAATTATAATCCACTTTCACCTTCATGTAACGCTAACTAAGTTTTTTTATTTTTTATGATTATGCACTTTATATCTGTACTATACTATATGTTTAGCAATATATATACTATATATTTAGCAAGAATTTATACTCGAAACAAAAAAATTAACAATATTCTAGAAATATTTCTGCCGAATTAAAAACTACTTTTTTGTATTTATTAAAGGTTTTAAAATAATAAACACATTATACTACTGTTGTGAATTAATATAATATAACATAAAACTTTAGATCTAAATCTTCCGTTCAATCCAAGCTTGGGTCAGTCGCCTCCAGGAAATCCCGTAGATCCAACGTCTTTGGCGGCTATAGCTCAATTAGCTCAATGTAGAGCCCAATTGGCTTCAGTTAACAGCAACCGAGCTGCTATGCCTTTCGTTTTCAATCCCATGCTTATGCAACCCCCCACAACGCTGCCATTACAACCTAATATGCCAAATAATCAACAGGTAGATTATTTTTTCGAATCATTTTATTTGAATATCGTTATGGTTAAACTCATTAATCAAATATTCTCTAAAAATTTATTATTGAAATTAATAGTTTTTAACTGTTTTTACGCTAAATAACAATCTGAAATTGTTTTATTTTCTGTGAAAAAATCATTGTATATTCTTTTGTTCTTTTTTATAATAAAACATTTGTAATTATGTTTAGCAAACAATAAAAATATATTTTCAATAAATGTTTGATTTGTTTTAAAAATATCTACATTCTTTTAAATAGAACCTTGTTTGGTTATATATCAGTTTGTAGTTAATTTCAAAAAATAGTCCTGTTAAGACTGAATAGAATGCAAATTGTGGAAACTTCTCTTATTGTTTAGTTTTGCCACAATTCTTAACTTTTTTCACAAGTATGTAGTGGTGCATCTTTTATTTTTAGTCTAGTCCCCAACTTTATTTCTAAAAAATGTAAAGGAGCCCGTTGTTTTATCAAGGATGTTTTTGACGTTCAATAATTATTACTCTTTGTGCCTTGAACGTCAAACAACTGTACAAACGTTAGTTTGACAATTTGAAAAACTTAAATGAATGACTTGCACTGCTCGATTTGTTATCTACCTTTTTTAGATAAATACATTTTGTATCGCTGTATCTAAAATCCATATATAGCCATAGAGATATGTTTGAAATTTTCTACTGCACTTATAAAAAAATTCAAATGCATAAATAATTTAATAAAAGAAAGTTGGTAACAAATACGTTGCATCATCTTTTTTTCAATCACAATTCAAATAATTTTAGTACAATCCTTTCATGGCGGCTGCACAGGGGCTTCCTGTTCCCCCTCCACCGCAGTTGAATCTGTTTTCGGATGCTCAAGCGAGGACGCAGCTGGGGGGTGGCAGCTCGGACAGATCCCCCCTGGACTCCGTAACCAGTCCCAGGAGTTCGTCCAGCGGTGGCGGAGGTGTCAAAACCAGTTCCCCCAGCGGCCAAGTGGTCTCATCCACCACCAACACCAACGGAGGAAATGAAAGTGACGACGAAACAGAAGGTCCGAGGACTTGCGAATGGAAAGGATGCTCTTCGCAACATAATTCCATCGCTTCACTGGCAAAAGTATCTAGATTTTAGAATTCTATTATTTAGATGTTATGTTGTTAATGTTTTAGCATTCTTCAAGAATATTTTTAAATAAAAGAAAAAAAATATCATGATAAAAGACATGATAATAGGTTTTTGCTTAGGTATGTATGTAGTTGGGGAAATTAAAGTTTTGGTTTATAGTTTACACTTCATGGTTTAAATTGTTAATGTGTTTTATCAAGTTTACACCAAGGGCGTCAAAAAACCTGTCCCAAAAATATTTCCAAAAATATTCAGTCTTTTATCTCAAATTCGATAATATACATTGTAATTTTATGATATTGCTTTTAAAGATAGAAATAATTATGTATAAAATTTTAGCATGTTACGCTGGAACACCTCCACCCCAATAACAAAACGTTCACCTGCCAGTGGGCTGATTGCAACCGAGAGGGCAAGGCATTCAAAGCGCACTACATGCTCGTTGTCCACGTACGCAGACACACCGGAGAAAAACCACATCAGTGCAATGTAAGTTTTGCTTCGTGTGTTTTGTTGTAAATAAAACAATGCAGTTGTACAAGCAACTTACTAAATTCAAATGTATTACTCAAAAAAATCAACTTTATCAATTAGGCTCAGCTGCAATTATTTTTTATAATGTAAAAATTAGTGATGTTCTTTGGAGCTCTGAGCTACGGAGCTCCTCTTTTTAAAGCTACGGAGCAACCCATGGAGCTCCTAGCTCGGAAGGTTCGCCCTAAAATAGTAATATTTTCTTAAATAATTAAAAAGTAATGTCATAATTTATTTTGCGAGAAAATTCTTTGAAAACTATTTTTAAAAAAAAAACTTATTGAAAACAATAAAAATAGAACTAAAAATATAAGTGAAATAATTTCAACGTATTTTAAGTTTGAATAAGCTTAAAATTGCTTATTTAATAAACAAAGATCCAGGGCTTCTTCCGCTTTAATTGACCGGAGCTTAGGGGGGCATTTTAGGGTAGCAAAGGAACCACCTAAAAAACATATTATTCTAAAGTGAAACTTTTCATCATAAATTATTTTTTTGTTATTTTTAGAAAAATATTTTATGCTGGTTAAAAGTAAATTCCTGATTTGTAAAGTTTGTAGGCACGTTTAAAAAATCCTAACAAAACCTTATAGCTTTTGAAATTAAATATCATTAAGATAGGTGTTTATTAATTTTAGCAAGAATGCCTAAGAGTAAAGAATGTCCGACTGTGTGTTAAACAGTTGTTCAAATTGTAGGTAGATTATTCAACAGTGTAGATTTTTTATCACGTAGAAATAAAAATTTGCGAACGCAAAACTCCTAGATGAAGTTTTTCAACATGCTACACTGTCCAATAATTCAAATTAAAGGTAAATCAAACGTAGCTGCAACAGTGTGCTCACGTGACCAATATAGACACGCCCACATGACTTTCATGTGGAGAAATTGTTTCGTTCACACAAGAACAGCAATTTTTAGAAAATTCAATGCGTTTGTAATAATTATAATTTATAAATCAAATGTTAAGGTTTTTCCTGATAGTTTTCGCTGCAAAGCGTTAAGTAGCAAAACCAATTGTAAAAAAGAGCAAAAATTACAATTACTTAAAAATTATATTTTAGACTATCCAAATGACAAAAATTCGACAAACTGGGAAAAAACAGGAACCAAATCATGTTTTTGTTTTTAATTTATGTGAATAAAATTCTAAAATTATAAAAAAAATTATTAACATGAAAACAAAAATTCGGTTTTACGAGGGTTCGACCTCCTCACCTTCGTCAAAGCGACTACGCCTTAACTGATTGTGCCACGGCACCATCGGAGAACCAGATTTGAAAACACATAGATAAATAAATATTCCATTGTTACTCAATAGTATTGAGATAAAACGTGGAACACAGTCAACACACGAACAACTAACGAGTCATTCAAGGTTAAAATAACAGCAAATCAAATCTTATTGGCTGATAAAGTGACGTCAGATTCTCATGATTTGGGTGGTTACTTAATGGGGGGCATTTTTTTATCCAACGAACAACTGTTGCACGCATTATCAAAGCAATACGTAATTTTTAGCTACTACTTCGTTCAGTTACGTATACTTAAACCATCAAAATTGCTCAAATACAAATACGCAAACAATTTTCTATTTTCGTATTTTAAAAGCATTTTTTCTCTGGCTTTTGAAAAAAAAAATTGAAAGCTTTATTTTTGGGTAAGATGAAAAAACGTCTCTTTAAATATCGATTGGTCGAATAGAACTTTAATTTCTTAAAGACTGGTTCACACTGGAATGACAAGTGACAACGCGTTCCTCACGTGTCTTTACACCGCTTGGTTAGTTTCTCTGTTACGTGTAACCGTTTTTCACTTGCCACTATAAGTTGTAAACTCATAATTTTTTTGTAATTTTAATAAAACAAAAATTCATTCTTTGTTTCAAAGAAAATAATTACTATTAGTAGGTGTGCTGCTGTACTGCGTTACTATTTTGTCTTAAAATGTTTTTTGAGATATTTACTTATGCAGCATGCAGCATGTTTTTGTATTAAAATATATTTCTGTGTATTAATAAAATAAAATATATAAAAATTGTGTAACGATAATATTTATAATTTAAAATTATCTTCAAGTTGTATGTTTGACACACGCAAGTTAGTTGGAAACATGCTTACCTGGGAACATTAAACAACGTGAAGTGGAATGAAACAAAAAAGCAAAATGACCAACTGAAGAATGACAGTGGTAAAGACTTCCAAGGGATTTTACCAGACTATATGTAATATCGCGTGAAGATTATTGTATCTATACTAACTCAGTATATTATGGTGCTAGGGTTAAAGTTAGCTCCAAAAGATACAGCTGGTGCAATAATCATTTTGTTACGGAAATATATCAAAAACTTAAATTTGTAACTTGGTTTAATACCAGAAAAGTATTCAGGAAGTGTATCAACATGGAAGTGCAGACTCTACTGTATAACAGTATATAAACATAAAATAACAGGCAACGGTCGTATTATTATGGTCTCATACGCTGAAACTACTAGAAAACATCTTTTAAAAAGACTATCAAAAAGACTTACTTTATTCGTTCGCCCATGCGAATAATTTAGAATCTAAAAGGTATTGCGACAGGTTTTGTTCTGGAGTCAGGTTATAGGTTTTTGATTCTTTTCGCTGCATATTCACAGGAGATATTTTCGCGCCACTGCGGGCTGCATGAGCAGCCGCCTCCTGGGGGTTAGTCGCAGGGCGGCACTCACAGGGAATTGCGGTTTGCGAATTTGCCAAAGGTTTTTGAAGATAAATGTACAAAAGGGATAATGACTTGTGAATTCCTTGGGAATTATGTTTTGTTGTTTCCGTAGCTTACATTGTGACCTGATATGAAGTACAATAATATTTCAGCTTTTGAAAAAAAGTAAAGGCAATTAAACTAAGGAAGGATTATTATTAAAATAATTTTTCGAGGTTTTTTAAGGTTTTCAGTATTTTATTGCTTTTTTCCCAAATTGCGAATTTTTTTCATGTTCAGAACTTTCCAAGGAGCCCTGAAACGATAGGTTTTTTTTATTGATTCTCGGCTATGCTTTTTTACTTGCAGGAATTAAAATCGGAGGACTGTAGGAGCCAAACGGGGTCGGTTGTCACGTTTTTGAAGATAGTTGTTACAGCGTTCCATTTGTTAAAATGATTCTATAGCGTTAGGTTTCTATAAAGGTGCTTTCTAACACTGAACAACTTTCATTCAAAGGAGAGGGGATTGATCATCATCATGAAAATTATTCGTTTTAATTAATCACTGAACAAAAAAATTCAGTATTTCGTTATGACGGATTGAAATAGCAGAGCATTTTCTTGTTTTTTATATAATCAATTAAGTTCGAAGCCATAGAGAATATAAATTTTTCGGTTATAGGCACGTTGCACTGGAACTCAATTTATACATAAAGTATGCAATACACATAAGCGTAACCATAATGGATAATTACCGTATCTCCTGTACTTTATCTTTCGTCAGTATACAGATCAACGGATCTAAATTTCACGCGCTTCGAGGGTTTGATCTGCATTTATTAAAAAAAAGAATTCATAAAATTTCGGTAATTATCCATTATGGTAAACCGCTATGTTTCTAGGGTACTTCATGTATGTATAAACCGAGTTCCAGTGCAAGGTACGTATAAATGTTGGTAAATTTTATGTATTATTTTATGAAAGTTTAGGAGTTTATTTGTTTGGGAAGTAAATATAATAAAATTTTGAGAGATAAATGAAATAAATTTTGGGAAATCAATTACTTGTATTTTATGCTAATAGAAAATGACAAGTGGCATGCTGGATTTTTGAATATCTCATTTATTAATTTATTATTTCAAAACGTTTAATACAACAAAATTAAAAAATATTATAAACTTAAAGTCTTTTTGCTTTCAGTGCATTCTGAGATGTGTAAATAGCTGTTTACCTTTACTGTTTCTCGAAAAAAAAAACAGAAAAGTTTAATCACATTTAATTTGTACAACAATTTTGTCACATGAAAAAGTACAGCATTTTAATAAACATACCAAAAAAAAAGATGATGCCAGAAAAGCTTTTGATTACCGGATTTGAAAACCAAATCCAAGTGAAATCTGAGGCATCATAATAGGTAGTAAAATTTCGCGTAGAAGATAATTATGTTTCTGGACTTTTTTCTAAGCTAAATTTCTCCATTTTTTCAATTTGCTTCGAAATAAATCTATTTTTTTGTGACAGAGACACAAATACTCATTTTAACTTTTTTCAAATTTAATGGTTTTACGATTAAATGCAATAGGCATCAACTTTGGCAACATAACATTTCCAACCGTTCCCAAATCAAATACTGAACAATTCTATAACCCAGTACCCCCGCAAACCCAAGGTGTTTGAGATGTCTTTCTTATACACAAGCACATATATAGGTTCCCACAGTCACATATTTTCAACTTTTTCATCGAGAGATCGACTATTGTGTTAAATAAAAGTAAAAATAAATAATCTGCAATTCTGCAAGAAAGAGTCTTCGTTGGTCCGTGAGTTGTATTGGTAAAATATGCAGTACGTGATGACGTAAGTAAAAGTGTCACTCAGGTCTGCGGTGGTCCTTTGACAGACATGTAGGCTGGGCGTCGTCTGGATTTTCGGGCCTGGTGCTTGTGTTTCTTGCCATATTTCTTGCGCCAC
>JASAMX010031815.1:0-13095 GCA_030248175.1 Microlaimidae sp. YZB2_3 | reverse complement strand
TTTTGCTCATTTGTCATGCGTGTTTGTATAACTTTTTTGGCGGAGCAATATTTGCTGCGCCAAAAATTTCGTTTTTTCTAAGACTATTTTACTAACTCACTTTTTGTGTAGAAATTAGCAGAAAATGATGATTAAATTCAATTATTGCAAATTCGATCATGTGTTGATTGATTCCGACAGGTTTATTGTACAACTGGACATAGGGTCCGTTGCATTTAATTTCGGCACTTTTTTTGTTTTCTCGATGTAACTTTTTCAGAATATAGCCAGAACTTCATGTTTAATTGTGGTTAAAGCTGGGGTATACCGCGTTGCGCCACAAAAGTTTCACTATTAAAAAGTAGTTTTTTCTTAATTAAATCAGTTTTTAAAAAAAAATGGAAAATTGCAAAAATGAATTATGCATTTAATTTCGGCACTTTACAAACAATTGATTGTTTTCAGTCAGAAGAGTGAGTTCATTTTCAAAATTTTAGAATCCTATCGTCTTCTCCAGACAGTTTCTAAGCTCCTTTGTCAACAGAGGGAAAAAAGTACAGCAAACCAGAGGACAAAAAAGAGCAAAAGGGAAAAAGGCATAATTCGGCCTTTCACATCTTTGACGAGATTTTAAGAAGCGCCCCACATTTCAACATTTATTTTTGATTCTTTTCGAATTCCAATTTTCCGACACCCGACCAGTGGCGTGCCCAGGGGGGGGGGGGGGGGGGGGGGCCCCCCCCCCCCCCAAATCCGGCGAAGCCAGATTTTTTCGTAAGGGCGGACCCTTACGTTTTTTGAATCTTGGAAGAGAAAAAACTTTTTCTTTAATATTAATACAGAAACTTTCCTGATGCCTTCCAAAAGCATATTAATAGTCAAAAAAACCAAATTTTCCCCGCTTCGCGGGTAGTTTAAATTGACAATTTATCTCAGTTTTTATATTTCAATCGATTTTTCCGCTCAATAGTTAAGGCATACATGTTAAATAAAATTACTATAAACACTATTAACCTTTTATTAACGTTTTAAACACATGTTTTAAATGGATAGGAATAAAAAAAACTTAAATTTTGTTTTAATTATCATCTGGAATTAAAATTTCTAGTGTATTTTAGCGCCTTAAATTAAAAATTTTCTCCCCCGGGGGGCATTCTGCCCCCCCGGACCCCCCTGACAAGGGGTTCTGCCCCTTGACCCCGCTGGGGGGCTCTCGCCCCCCAGGCCCCCCGATTCTGGGGGGCTGCCGCCCCCCACACCCCCCCGTCAGGGTTCGTGTGCCCCCACACCGCCCCCCAAAAAATCCTGGGCACGCCACTGCACCCGACCACTTTAATTTCGACCCGTTTCATCCCTGTACAGCAATATGTGTGCCGAAATTACACTATTTTATTTTATAACGATTGCTTCCCACAGACGCAGCGTAGAACCACGGGGACTAAAAATTCGGAAAATAGACTAGATTTTACCAGGACAGTTTAATTTTTTAACCAATTTATTGCGTAATCATGAAATGCCCATGTTCTAAAAACGAGTATCAATTTTGTTTTTTATAAATCACACAATTTCACATAAAAATATCATAACATAACAAATAAAAAGCTCACGACAGTCATCTACACAGGTTTCATTTGAGCTATCAAACATCAATTCCGCCCAGGATTACCAAAGAAATAGTCCAAAATCAAAAATGCCCAATTTGGAAAAGTGCCGAAATTAAATGCACTACCCTATTTGCTTAGATTATATATTCTTGCGTTTATCCTTAGATGAATATTGGAAATTGTTTTTAAATTTTGTTACGTTAAAAAAATTCAAGCTGATGTCTAGTCTTTATTTTAGAATTTTTAAGTTTATTGTAAATCTACACAATAGTATTCATAAAATTTTAAAAAAACCTGCGGAGTCAGTACAATTTTTTTGAACCCAATATTTTGTATCCAGCCAAAAGACACCAAACGTGAATTTTTAAAACAAAAATTTAATAATGAACTGTTTATAAATTTAATTTTAAAAAATGTTTTCGCATAATGCTAAATAAGAATAATACTAATATTTAAATAAAATATTTTGCTTGAAACTAGCACTCTTGTGCGAGTTTAATACTGAAAACCCGCCATTTTCTGCTATTTTTGGGTGCACCAATTTTTAACAGTGTTAGCGTTTTGCAGTGCATATTGAAACTTTGCTTCCACTTTTGCAAGTAAATGCGCTACACGAAAAAACAATTATTGACTGCAAAATAATCTTTTTGCAAGAAATCAGTGGTATATGCACAGAAAGTCGCGAACGTTTAAAATGCTGCATTATTTTCTTCCATAATTTTATTCAAAAACCTAGTGTATAATCAAAAATTTTTTTTGGGTTATATTATGTTTTTAATAAATCTCGAAAAATTATAAAAAGTAGTGCAAAATCACGAAACTAATTAAATTGAATAAGTTTACGTGACGTTAATTTTATAATTTTTGGCTAAAATTAAATAATTTGATCAAAATCATTAAAACAATCAACTTGAAACAGCTAGAAAGCGAGTAGTCTCATGTACTCGCAATATAATATTTTACTTTTTACAACTTAAAAAGAGTGTTTTTTTAATTTACAAAAATTGACAATAAAATTTTAAAAATGCACTTATTTTTTAAAATAAAAAGGTGCGTTTTAACTCTTTTTATATGTTTAAACTAAAAAATGTTGAATAGTGGTGTGTAAATGAAATTCGAGTAAAAGTTCTTTTTTAAAATAACATTCAAGCAAGACTAGTAATCTTAACTTTTACTGTTAAATTTCGCCAATTAGGTACCATTATATTTAATTAAAAATATTTTAATATGAAGAGATTTTGTTATTGTGAAATATTTTTGTTACTTGTACCCAGTTTTGATTTCAGTTTCTTTACCACGTTTTGCTTTACTGATCAAAACATGCTCCTTGATCAAAACATTTTAACTCTTCCTCTACATATTTGTAAAGCATTTTTTAAAAGTAACATAAATGGTTTGCTCTATTTGTAAAGCATTTTTTAAAAGTAACATAAATGGTTTGCGATTAAGTATAATATTGCTTTAAACAAGAATATACTGCTAATAATTACGTGAAAACGTACATATATTATGTAAATAAAATAATAATTTAGGTTTAGAAAAATTGAAATATGAAAATAAAAATTTTGTTCTGCTTAGAAAAAAAAACTTTTGTGTAATAAAAAATAAGTTTTTTTACTCAAAAAGTACTTAAATTCTAAAATGTGACTATTCATTACATAAACCAAATAATTAACAGTAAAAATGTTGATTTTTATTTGAAAAAAATGACCAAAATTACAAATTCTGCTTAATTTTTCGCCTGCCCCGGCCCCGGCCGGGGCAAAATTTTCTACCCCGGCCCCGGCCCCGGCCCCGGCATCAGCAAAAATTCTGCCCCGGTCGATCACTATACCCGACCCTCCATATATAGAGAAGTGTCCCAAAAAGTTTTTTTACCATTTTTTTAGCGTTTTTAATGTAACCCCTCAAATGTCAGGCGGGGGATGGTGTTCGGGTTCCCACAAATTTTGAGGAGGGGGGTGTCGGCAGTTTTCAGATTTTCGGGTGGTATAATTTTCATGGGCAGCCTCCCAGATGTTGGGGGGTATACCCGAACGCGACGTCTCAAATTGGGGGGGGGTGTGTTCCAAAATTTTTTGTGGGGTATACCTCGAATCATACAAAGGCGAGGCGGTAGGAAGGAAAAGCGCACGCACGCACTTACCTAAGTTCCAGTAGGTAACACTTTTCGGCTCTCCCAAGACGAGAAATTCACGTTTTTCATCAGTGTACATGGCTGCATTGGCGTTGTTTTCTCTTAGGACTGTGAAAGCGTAGGAATCAGGCAGTGTTAGCCGGTCGCCATCCAAGGGGCGGCCCCGAAATGCCGCTGTTTCTTGATTGACTGTTCCTAAATGATTTATTTAAAGCAAAAAATAAAAGCGAAAAAAAGTTTATAACATTCGTTTATAACATTTTGTTACAATATAAAACCAACATATGAATATTTCACTTTAGTTTGATAGGTTACTTAAAATATTTTTTAACAAGACACCCATACATGAGCATGGGCCGGGAAGCTAGGGGGTGGATGACTGGTAGTCAGTGATTACCCCGGATAAATGGCAGTTTAGAAGCTAAGAAGGGGTCCAGGCGGGTCCGTATACCCCCACCTCTAGTTATTTAGGGGGGGGGTCGACCCGGGATAGGCCAGTTTGAAATCTAGAGGGGACCAAGAGGGGTTCGGTTTCCAAACAAAGTATTTTTAATCATAAATTTAAGTTTTTAGCACTAATATAGAATTTTATACACCAAAATAGACGTTTTATGTATAAAAAAGGGAATTGGGGACAATTCGCTCCCAGGACAATTCGCTTTCCTGGACAGTTCGTTCCCTGGACAGTTCGCTCCCTGCCCAATTCGCTCCCGGGATTCCCTATAAACGCAATTTTTACCAAACAGTTCATTGTGGACAATTCGCTCCCTATGGACAGTTCGCTCCTTCATAGGTCACCGAAGGGGGGGGGTAGGGGCGGGCACCCCCCTACGGCCTCTGAGACCTACCCCCCCCCCTAAGGCCCATTTTTGACCCCTCCCCCCCCCCTTCGACCCCTTGAACCCCTGACCCCCCCTAAGGCCCATTTTCGACCACCCCCCCCCACCAGACAATCCCAAAAAATGCTTAAACAAGGTCAAATTTGGTCAAACAATTGTCAAATTTGGTCAAAAAAATGGTAAAAACACCCCAAGCACCCCCGGGTGCTTTTTTCAAAAAAAAACACCCCGGGGTGTGACCCCCCCCCCTGGAGGTCAAAAAGCTCCACACCCCGGGGTGTGGACCCCCCCCCCCCCCCTTGAGCCGTCGAAGGTCGGTGACCTATGCGCTCCTTTATATAACCCCCTTTATCGCTCCTTTATATCCTTTAGACAACCTTCGTATAAATTTTAAATTTTCTGTTTTAAAGAAATCTGTAAAAAAACCATTACATCAAATAACCATGGCATATACCAAAATTAATGTTTAGCAACTATATTTGGATTTTTTTGCGCTTTGTTTTTATTTAATATCGCGATTGATGTGTCTCCCTCCCGTCAAACTTAAAAAAATTAGTGTTAAATTAATTTAAAACAAAAAAATTACCTTTGTTTGCTCAAAGTTTATTAATAATGGCACTAGGAAGAAATATATTCTGCATAATATATGCGGAAAAAATAACTTTAGAAACACTTTAAAATTCATAAAACAACAAAACTTTGTTTTTCCTAAGCCTAAGCAAAACCTTAAAATCAAACTAAAAAAACACATTTTTTTCTGAAGATTTTTTCGTAATTTTTTCCCTTACGTTTTTTGAATTTTGGGAGAGAAAAAAAATTTTTTTTAATATTAATACAGAAACCTTCCTGATGCCTTCCAAAAGCATATTAATAGTCAAAAAACCAAAATTTCCCTAGTACGCGGGTAGTTTAAATTGACAATTTATCTCAGTTTTTTGATTTCAAATCAATTATCCCGTTTAGTAGTTAAGGCATACGTCATGTTTATATATTATTATTATTATTATTATATTCTTTCTAATTAATTAGGCCTTTTGTCTATTTTTATTTTATTATTAAATATTTTAATTTATTCTCTAGCTTATCGGTGTAAATATTTTTTTGGGTTTTTCCAAAAAAATTCCTTTCTTTTTGCACTAAAACTTTTGTTTTCGCTATTAATAAAACTACTATAAACACATATGTAATATACACATATGTAATATAAACACATATAATATATATGTATGTATACATAGGTGTCTGACCCCTGACGGCTAGGGGGGTTTGACCCCGGGGTCAGCCCATTTTTTATCATTTTGTAGGCCCAGGAGGGCGGGTCAGCCTGGACCAAATTTTCGAAAAATTTTGACCCCGGGGTAGCCTGGACTGAAGGGTCCTTAGAGGGAGGAAGCCTGGACTGCGGTACTTAGGGGGGGGGGAACAGCCTGGACCTGCCAAAAAAACTTTTGGAAACTGTTAAAAACGTTAACATATTATAAGAGGTACCTTTTTGTTGATTTTTTTTTGCTTCCGGTAAAAGTTTGACCAACTTTCTTCTATTTTCCGGTTACATAAATTAATAAATAATAATAATCATTGTATTTTGTTTTCATTTCATTATTTTGCATGCGGCAACTTGCCGGGAAAGTGTTTAACGAACGGCGGCACGGCAAAAAACGGACCGGTCGTTTAAAAAAATGGACCATTCGTTTTTAAAAAACGGTTCGTTTTATAAAACGAACATCTGAATTTTATTTTTTTTTTATTTTTAATGTAACGTACCAAGCAGTTTGTAAAAAAACTAAGGTTTATTATAAATTATAAAAATTTGTATAGAATACTAAAATTATTGTTATATTTATGAGGAATATATACGTATATAAAGTTAGGAATTTCTGCGCACGAATTTTGAGCCTGTATATTTTCAGTCGCGCGAACGAAAAAAAACAATTTTTATGCCTATCGCACATTAAGCACAGTACATGTATAAAGTTAGCGCACGAAATTCGTGCGCGCACGAATTTTTGCGCACGAATTTTAGTTATTGTTATTGGCATATAAATAATTGATCGATTTTTTGGAATAAATATTATAAAACATTACTCTACGATAATTAAATAGTTTATTTTTGTTTTTTTTTATTATGAAAACATTTACATTTTTACAGATTAAAAAGCTCAGCAATCCAATAAATTATAGAAAACAAAATTTTGATTTTATTTTGCAAACTAATAAAAAAGAAAATCTACTTCGTTTTACAAAATACTTTGTTATCTACTTATCATATGGATAAATTTAGTTAAAAACACTGTCCTTATTGAAAATTTGTTGTTTTTTTATAAATAATAAATATTCTAATTGAATGTTTGAGAAATATTTGAGAAACTTTAATGTTTGAGAAAAAATTGTTTATAAACCCTGGAGAATACAACGTTATATATTGTTTTTTGTAGTAATAATCAAATAAATAATTTAAAAAAAAACACAAAAAAATCAATCGTAAATAAGTGCATTTTAAAGTTAGCGCACGAAATTCGTGCGCGCACGTATTTCCGCGCACGAATTTTAGTTATTGTATAATATAGTATTTTGTAAAACGAAGTAGATTTTCTTTTTTATTAGTTAAAATACAATAACAAATCTATGGACGTAGATATGTGGGGGACCAGCTGTGGGGGGGGAGGGTCAAAAACCGACTTCAGGGCGTGGGTCGGCCTGGTTTGGGGTTTTAGGGGAGGAGGGTTCAAAATGGGCGCTAGGGGGGAGGGGTACCCTGGACCGGCCCTCAGGGGGGGGCGGTCCGGGCAGTCCAGGCTGGTCGGACACCTATGTATGTATACTATAGAAAGTGACCGCTGAGCAAAGCGAAGCGGAACAAATTTTTGGTTTTTTGGGGCCCATTGGGGTACTAAAATTCACACAATTTTACATGAAATTTTCTTCAAAAAACGTGAATTTTTAACACAAATTCATGTTTTTACACCCTTTTTATATCAGAATATCTCTATTGATTAAATAAAATGTAGTATTATCTTATAAAAAACTACTATTAAACTTTTATTGGTTTAAAACTATTTTGCTTCGGTTCGAACATTGACCCCCCCTCTAGGTTTCAAAATCTTCCACCCCGGATTCGACCCCCCCCCTCTAGAAAGCTACGGGGGGATTCAAGGTTCAATTCAACCCCCCCCCCCCTAGATTTTGAAATGTCATTCACCTGGGGTAAACACCCCCCTAGCTTCGGTGACCGTGTTCATCTATGGGTAAACCCCAAAATTTGAAGGACCCCAGTTAGTAAAAACGCTGAAAATGAGGTATACCCAAAAAAATTTGTTTGAGACACCCTCAAAAGTGGGAGGTGTTGTCGGGTATACCCCCCAAAATCTGGGAGGCTGCCCGTGCCACCTATTTTTAAAAGGTATTCAACCTACTCCGCTCCGCAGTGGAGGATGAATTTAATTACTTTATTCAAACCGGGTCAAGACGGCCTGGTACGCTCCTCGCCTTTCTAATCCCCTCTTCCCACTCCCGGAGTAGATCATATTATATTGCTACGGAGTTTGCCCAGAGGTCATCGGTTAGCCGTAAATATTTTCAATTCAATTGTTTTTTCACTTTAAAAGCTGGTTCACACCGGAGTGGCAGTTGACAAGTGACAACTTCACTCCGTAGCAACAATGACGATGTAGGGTAGTGCATTTAATTTCGGCACTTTTTTCTTTTTCCGATGTAACTTTTCACTGTATGACCCGATTTTCATGTTTGATAGCTCATTTTGAAGCTTTCACAATACTGAGTTGCGTCATAAAAGTTTACTGTACGAAAGTTGTTGTTTTACTTAATTAAATCAGTTTTTAAAAAAATGGAAAATTGGCGAAATTAAATCTGTGCATTTAATTTCGGCACTTTACAAGCAATCGATTGTTTCTCAGTCAAAAAATCTTCGTTTTCAAAAATTTAAAAGCCTATCATTATCTCCAGACAGTTTTTTTAATTTAAGCTTCTACTTGTTGTTCAACGCGTAACTAGCAAAAAGTTACAGCTAAAATTCCAAATGGTATCACAATGAGCAAAATTTGGAGAAAAAGTGCATTTAATTTCTGCACTTTTTAAAAGGACCCCCTTAATCGAGTTTAAGTGCAGTGCTATGACCCCTACACATTTCAACGTTATCTTTTAACTATTTACAACTACAATTTAACACCCGACCACTTAATTCAACCCGTTTTTACCTACAGCAATATGCAGACATGTGCACTGCCCCCCCCCCCGGGTTAAAAACGGGGGGGGGGCAATTCCAAAATGGGGGGGGCACGGGGGGCAACTTTTTTGAAACAGGGGGGGCAATAAAACGGGGGGGCAAGCAGGGGGGAAAGAAAAAAAAGGAGAAAAAAAAGGAAAAAAAGGAAAAAGGAAAAAAAGGACTAAAAAAGCGGAAATAAGGTAAAAATAGGTCTAAAATGGCTTAAAATACATTGAAATAGGCTAAAAACTGCAAAAAATTCGCGATGATGGCGTCATCATAGGTCAAAAATGGCGTCATAATTTTAGGGTACTTTTTCATTTTTTGGCGGGGGGGGGGGGCAAATAAACGGGGGGGGCCAATCCTCCAATAAAACGGGGGGGGACATTTCAAGACCGGTGTACAAGGTTTAATATATGTGTTCCGAAATTACAGTATTTTATTTTATAACGATTGCTCACCACAGACGCAACGTAGAACCACGGGGACTGGACTAAAAATTCGGAAAATAGACAAAATTTTACCAGGACAGTTTAATTTTTAAACTAATTTATTGCGTTATCATGAAATGGCCATGTTCTAAAAACGAGTAACGATTTTGTTTTTTATAAATCACACAATTTTACATGAAAATATCATAAAATAACAAATAAAAAGCTCCCGACAGTCATCTTTATATAATTAGCTCTGATTTGAGCTATCAAACGTCGTATTCCGTCCAGGATTACCAAAGATATAGTTCAAAATCAAAAATGCCCAATTTGAAAGTGTTGAAATTAAATGCACTACCCTAATGACAGGGACGTAGCCAGAGTTTCATTTTGGGGGGCCCCGAAATTTGGGGGGGGGCGGACCCCCCCCCCCCCCTTAATTTTTGAAAACGTTAAAAAAGCAGGGATAAACGTAGATAAAGCTGTATAATACACTGTTTTTGGCCTAATAACCTATTATCTAATGTTTTTAGCGGTAAAAACATGTTTTTTTAGTTAAAAATTACATAAGCACACATTGGCAGAGCCTGGATTTTACAAAAAAGGAATTTAGAGACGTTAGTTTCAGATCCCTTGGCTAAGCCCACATTGTAAAACAAAGCACATAAGCAGCATCTCGGCTCCATGTTTTTTAGGGTACCTACCTATATGAAAAAAATCCGAGCCAATAATATAAGCGGCAGGAAAATTTAGGAGGGGAGAGGTACATAAATCAACCAATATGATTGTTTGTTTTGCTTTCTGTGTAGTACTTATTACTTATAAAAATTATTGTACTAACTTTGAAATAACATTAGCATCAGGCAACATAAATAACGAGATATATATGTATGTATACTATAGAAAGTGACCGCTGAGCGAAGCGAAGCGGAACAAATTTTTGGTTTTTGGGGGTCCATTGGGGTACTAAAATTCCCATTTTAGAAGTTCATAGCATAACAGAGCGATTAGCGAGAGTCATCTTTATAGAATTCTTGAATTTTTAGCCTCTCAAATATTCCCCCAAATTTTACTAATCATGGCGCCATTTTGAAAGGGGGGGAATTGGCCGCCCCCCCCCAACCACAGGGACGTATCCTTATTTTTCCTCCTGTCCGACCGTTTCGGGGGGGGGGGGGGGGCGGCCCCCCCCCCCCCCCCTTTAATTTTTGAAAACGTTAAAAAAGCAGGGATAAACGTACATAAAGGTGTATAATACACTGTTTTTGGCCTAATAACCTATTATCTAATGTTTTTAGCGGTAAAAACATTATTCTTGTTAAAAAATTACATAAGCACACATTGGCAGAGCCTGGATTTTACAAAAAAGGAATTTAGAGACGTTAGTTTCAGACCCCTTGGCTAAACCCACTTTGTAAACCAAAGCACATAAGCAGCATCTCGGCTCCATGTTTTTTAGGGTACCTACCTATATGAAAAAAATCCGAGCCAATGCTATAAGCGGCAGGAAAATTTAGGAGGGGAGAGGTACATAAATCAACCAATATGATTGTTTGTTTTGCTTTCTGTGTAGTACTTATTACTTATAAAAATTATTGTACTAACTTTGAAATAACATTAGCATCAGGCAACATAAATAACGAGATATATATGTATGTATACTATAGAAAGTGACCGCTGAGCGAAGCGAAGCGGAACAAATTTTTGGTTTTTGGGGGTCCATTGGGGTACTAAAATTATTTTAAAGTTTGGCGCCGAGCGATTAGCGAGGCGCTAGAAAATTTTGAATTTTTAGATTCTGAAAACCCCCAAATTTTACTATCTGGCGACCGTTTCGGGGGGGGGGGGGGCCGCCCCCCCCCCCCAACCAACCCCTATCCTTATTTTTCCTCCTGTCCGACGGTTTCGGGGGGGGGGGCGCGGCCGCCCCTCCCCCGCCCCCCTGGCTACGTCCCTGCCTAATGACGTACACGCGCGGAACGCGTTATTTGTCATTGTCACTTCCCACTCCGGTATGAACCAGCTCTATATATTTTGCCTATTCCAAACTTTTTGGAAGGAGTATATTATACAAAACAATGCCCCATTTTAACCCCCTTCTGCCCACCTATTGGTTTGACTGTACCCCTCATCCTGATCTTCTAACTAACCCAGTGGCGTGCCCAGGATTTCATTGCGGGGGGGGGGCGGTCTGAGGGGGGTACATACTAACCGTGAAGGGGGGTCTGGGGGGCGGCCGCCCCCCAGAAATGGGGGGTCTGTGGGGCGAGAGTCCCCCAGCGGGGTCAAGGGGCAGACGCAGAGCCCCTTGTCAGGGGCTCCGGGGGGCATTATGCCCCCCGGGGGAGAAAATTTTTAATTTAAGGCACTAAAATACACTAGAAATTTTAATTCCAGATGATAAATAAAACAAAATTTAAGGTTTTTTTTTATTCCTATCCATTTAAAACATGTGTTTAAAACGTTAATAAAAGGTTAATAGTGTTTATAGTAGTTTTATTTAACATGTATGCCTTAATTATTGAGCGGCAAAACCGATTTTAAATTGAAAAACTGAAATAAATTGTCAATTTAAACTACCCGCGAAGCGGGGAAAATTTGGTTTTTTGACTATTAATATGCTTTTGGAAGGCATCAGGAAAGTTTCTGTATTAATATTTAAGAAAAAAAATTTTCTCTCCCAAAATTCAAAAAACGTAAGGGTCCCCCCTTACGAAAAAATCCGGCTTCGCCAGATTTCGGGGGGGGGGGAAGGCGGCCGCTCCCCCCTTGGGCTAACCTGAACTAACCCTATATTTGCCCAAAAATTTATATAATCGCCATGGTCTAATAAAAATTACATAAGATTTATATTTCGAAAAAAATTAAATTTCAATGCAATTTTATTACCTTCCACCCGAGTTCTGGTCGGGTTAAAAAACATGGCTACTTCTGCTGGTCCTGTTTTTTGTATTTTACAAGGCAACAAATGAATTTCCGAAACATCCTAATTCGGAACGTACTTTGTTTTGGTTGCAAATAAAATACAGGCTTACCAGTTTAATTATGTTTCTTAGTTAGTAAGTCCACGATAAGTAAGTTGCTTTAAATTAAATCTTTGGCATAACCAGTAAGTTTTTGTCGCAAGAATGGAGGTAGGGCGGTCAGATCACTAGGTCCATAGGTGCTTATACTCAACAAACAGGTTGACCGGGGAGAGATAATCTTAAAAGTCACCGAAACCATAGATGTACAGCTAATCAGCCTTCTGAATTTTTTTGGGGAGAGGGCAGAGGGGGTATCAAAGGCATACATGGGCACGGGGACGGGGGGGTTGGGGGGGGCTAATCCCCCCAAATTCTGAGAAGGGGGTTTAACCCCCTCCCCAATCAGAAGTGGGGGGGAGAAAACGTTAACCCCCCCCAATTTTGGAAAAATGAAATAGGGGTGAAACTTTTTCGCCCCTCCTGGCTTGTCTCAGCGCCTGCCCTTTGCATAATCTGCTTAGTACAACAACAACAACATCTCCAAATACCTCATTTTAACCTTTTTATCACCCTGTGGATCCCCAAACTTTAGGGAGGAAGGGTATCCGGGGTACTCATAAATTTGTCTATGCCCATAACTTTCTTCTTTTTAACTTTTATTTCAGTGATATTTCTCCCCATCCCCCTTTCCTACCCAGTACAAAATAATTTTGCGGAGGGAGAAGCAACGCCCTGTCAATAGATGTTTTTGGACGCTAGGAGGGGGGGGGGGTCCACCCCCGGGTGGAAGGCCAAAATTTTTAAGGGGGGTCCAAGGGGGTCCGGACCCTCTTGGCTTTTTAGGGGGGGGGGGCTCCACCCCGGATGCGAGATTTTAAATTTAGGGGGGGGGGGTCAGCGGTCAGGGGGTCCGA
>JASAMX010031814.1:0-22655 GCA_030248175.1 Microlaimidae sp. YZB2_3 | reverse complement strand
TAAAATATCACAATTTTTTTTTACATTTTTAGAGTTACATTTCTACAATTATCAACATCTGATTTATTGTGATATAAAGACTTTGCTATCGCTCAAATAATTTTTTATATGGGTATCCAATTTTAATTTCGGTTCCTTTAAAATGTTTTGGTTTTTTAATCAAAACATACTCCCCGTATAAGATTGCTTTAACTCCTGTTCTATTTGTAGAGCATTTTTAAAAAGTTATAAAAATAGTTAGTAAAGTTAATTAAGTAGTTAAGTTAGCTAAGTATAATATTGCTTTAAATTTTATTATATATCTAATACTTACGTAAAGTGTATACTACTGTTGTAAAAAGTTATATTTACTTTTACTTCAACAAATAAAAGTAACGAAAATTTTATTACTTTTTCTTTTACTCGACTTTTAACCCTTTGGGATTTTTTTGTCCAAAAACCGCTGGAAGTCTGCAAAAGATATATTCCGTCAGTGCTGCAGTGTGTGAAACTGTGGTTTTCGACGATCGTTAACTATAAGTTTAACATTGATCAGCAGTGGCGTGGAATCCCTTCTGCGGATTTGCAGCGGAATGAATACCAAAGAGTTAAATGTCACTTACTTTTACTTTTACTCTTACCCTGATTTTTTCCTACAAATGATTAAATTAATTAAAGTAAAATATAAATAATTTCAACACAAGTAGATTTCCTATGGGCTTGTTGTAAAATGAGCCTCAGAAGAAAGTTTTTTAAGACGCTAACACGCTAAACCACCATTTACTTAGAGTAAAAAACTTATCAAAATTAAAATTTATGCATAAAAATAGCAAAACACTTTAGAACGGAGCTCTGGAGCTCTAAATATTGACGTTTTGCGCCGTTGCAAAATTATTTTTATTATAATTTTACTCTTATTTTTGCTTAAAAAATAGGCCTTATTTTTACTTAAATAAAATCTCGACCGTTACTTCTTTTTTTACTTTACTTAAATTAAAATATCACAATTTATTTTTACTCTTACTTTACTCAAATTAATTTTTTTTAAAATTACTTTTATTTTTTCTGAACATAATAAAAAATCATTATTTTTTACAACAGTAGTGTATACTAAATAAAATAACTTTTATTTTTGCTGAACATAATAAAAAAACCTTACTTTTTACAACAGTAGTGTATACTAAATAAAATAATAAATTAAGGTTTAAAAAAATCAAAATATTGAAATATTTTTTGTTCTGCTTAATAAAAACTTTGTGTATTATAAAACTTTGTGTATTTTTCTACTTACACAAGTGCTTAAATTCTAAAATGTGACTATTAATTGCCTAAAACAAATAATTTACAGTAAAAAATTAGAATTTTTGAAAAAACGACCAAAATTACAAATTCTGCTAAATTTTTATCCTGCCCCGGCCCCGCCCCGCCTGAGCAAAATGTTCAAACCCGGCCCGGCACCGGCAAATTAAAATTTCCCTACCCCGGCGCCGGCCCCGGCCCCGGTCCCGGCATCAGCAATAATTCTGCCCCGGTCGATCCCTACTGAAGACCGTGCTATTCCAATTTCGGGGTGTTTAGACCAGAAGGGGACATTTTCAATACCAGTGAGGGCGAAGAAGGATTATTTTAACAAAAAAGGGAATGTAGAATAAAAAGGTAGACAAGACAAAAATAGCATTAAAACAGGACAAACGACAAAAAAATCTGGACAAAATTAGAAAGGTCAGATATTGCAAAATTTTTGCAAAAATAGGTCAAAATGCAATCCTCTTAAGCTGCGGAGGTATTCCCTGTTGTCCTTGGAAAAAAAATAATCATTTTAAAAAACATTTACAAAGAAAATCGAACATTTCATGCAAATCTTTAATAAAAGAACATTATTAATTTATTTCTGTTTGCAAAAAAAATAAATAATTTAAGACAAAAATTCCAGCGTTCGCAGCAATATAAGATAAACGCAAAAAAGCGGAAAAAATTCCATCGCGGAAAATTTTTCCTCGGCAATATTCTTCCAGCGGAAATAATGCTGAGAAAATACTGCTGCGGAAATTTTTTCCGCGGAAAATGTTGTTGCGGAAATATTTACCTAGAACCATGTTAAACACCTGCCAAATGATATTGCAGCTTTAACAATTCGGTGTGATAATATTTAAAAAAAACCCAGTAAATAAATTAAATTTTATCAAACAAGAAACTACCTTGATTTTTAGATGCTTTTTGTCTTTTAAGAAACACTTTTAATTAAAAATAAAATAAAATTTGTTATTTCACAAAAAAAGAGCTTATTTTCGACGTTCATGAGATTAATTTTTTTTCACTCTTGTCCACATTTCATGGCAGCCCATGATAATTTAACAAGATGACCGCCCCTACACGAAAATTCCACGTTCCTTATTACCCTGGATATGGCTGACACGGGCTACTTGTAATACTATAAATGCTAAAAAAGTTATTTTATATTCCAGTAAAAATTTAGACTGGGAGTGTTTATCTTTAGTTTACAAAACTGTTTTAATAAAAATGGAGATTTTACCACAGGAACAAAGAAGTGAAAAAATTGCAATTATGTAGTTGGTGGCTAAAAAATGCGGTGGAAATTTTTTATGTTGATAATTTCAATAAAAATGAAAATTTGGTTTCGCAATTGCGCAAAGATTAAACAAAACCGTTTTTAATTTTCATTTCAGCTTATTTTATCATTTGAATTTGCAATTTAGTCTGCTTAAACAATAATAACACACTAAAAATGATCTAAACCTAAATTTTAACTTTTATCCATGTTTTCAAATAATTACTGGCAGAGCGATAAAAAAAGGATAGTATGCTTATGTGTATGTTTTATTTAAATAAAAAACAAAATTTTTCGAACCGATTTTTCCTACTAAAAAAGTATATTTTATTTTATTTATTTCGCATAAAGCAGGATACGCAAGGCCCAGATTTTATTTAAGTAAAAATAAGGCCTATTTTTTAAGCAAAAATAAGAGTAAAATTATAATAAAAATAATTTTGCAACGGCGCAAAACGTCAATATTTAGAGCTCCAGAGCTCCGTTCTAAGGTGTTTTGCTATTTTTATGCATAAATTTTAATTTTGATATGTTTTTTACTCTAAGTAAATGGTGGTTTAGCGTGTTAGCGGCTTAAAAAACTTTCTTCTGAGGCTCATTTTACAACACGTCCATAGGAAATCTACTTGTGTTGAAATTATTTATATTTTACTTTAATTAATTTAATCATTTGTAGGAAAAAATCCGAGTAAGAGTAAAAGTAAAAGTAAGTGACATTTGACTCTTTGGTATTCATTCCGCTGCAAATCCGCAGAAGGGATTCCACGCCACTGCTGCTCAATGTTAAACTTATAGTTAACGATCGTCAAAAACCACAGAGTTTCACATACTGCAGCACTGACGCAATATATCTTTTGCAGATTTCCAGCGGTTTTTGGACAAAAAAAATCCCAAAGGGTTAAAAGTCGAGTAAAAGAAAAAGTAATAAAATTTTCGTTACTTTTATTTTTTAAGTAAAAGTAAATATAACTTTTTACAACAGTAGTATACACTTTACGTAAGTATTAGATATAAAATCAAGTTTAAAGCAATATTATACTTAACTAATTTTACTAACTATTCTTATAACTTTTTAAAAATGCTCTACAAATAGAACAGGAGTTAAAGCATTTTTATACGGGGAGTATGTTTTGATTAAAAAACCAAAACATGTTAAAGGAACCAAAATTAAAATTGGATACCCATATAAAAAATTATTTGACAATAGCGAAATTTTTTTATATCACAATAAATCGAATATGTTGATAATTGTAGAAATGTAACTCTAAATCTAAAAAATGCCAGTCTTCAAGCATATTATTTTGAGGAAACATCTTTTTAAGAACTTCACTTACATTCAACATTTTTCGGTCTAAACACACAGTAGGGGTAAAACGCACCTTTTTATTTTAAATTGTTAGAACATTTTTAAAGCTTCATTAGCACTTTTTTTTAATTAAAAAATATTTTTTAAATTGTAAAAGGTAAAATAATTAAATTATTGCGAGTACAAGCGACTATGTTCGCTTTCTAGCTTGTTTTAAGTTGTTAGTTTTAAGGTCTATTCATACTTATGACAAAACGTCCTTTGGACAAAGTCCAAAGGACAAAAGTCCTTTGGACTTTGTCCAAAGGACAAAGTCCAAAGGGAAAAGTCCAAAGGACTTTGTCCAAAGGACAAAGTCCAAAGGGAAAAGTCCAAAGGACAACGTATTCATACTTCTTGTCCTTTGGACTTTTCCCTTTGGATTTTGTCCTTTGGACAAAGTCCAAAGGACAAATTCTGAGTAGCGTTCATACTTCGTCCAAAGGACAAAGTCCAAAGGACGTTTTGGTTTGTCCTTTGGACTTTGTCCAAAGGACGTTTTGTCATAAGTATGAATAGACCTTTAGTCATTTTAATCAGCTAACTTATTTTTTAGCAAAAAATCATAAAATCAATGTCACTTGAATTTTTGCAATGAAATTATTTTTGTAATTTTGCACTACTTTTTGTAATTTCTCGAGATTTATTAAAAACATATGGCCAAAAGTTTTTGTATAAAATTGTGCAAGAAAAAACGCATAATTTCCAACGCACGCGACTTTCTGTGCGTATACCACTGATTTCTTAAAATTGGTTTGGAGTTAGATTTAGGCTTCGCTTAGGCTTAGGTAAACATTTTAGCCATTTTTATTTTCTGCTCCAAGTTCCCATCTTTAGGCTCCAAGTTCCCCACTTACGGCTCCAAGTTCCCTATTTTTGGCTCCAAGTTCCAGCTCCAAGTTCCCAAGGCTCTATCGAACCTAAATCGAAAAATTAGTCAATGATGAGCTAGAGTATCATGTTTGTTCGTTTTTTTGTCAAAAAAATTAACTTAATAATTTTTTATATTTTTAACACTCTTTCAATTCTAAATATTGTGCAGTAAATTTGTGGTAGTTTTACAATGTTATGTATATTTCTGGAGAAAATATTGTTTCCAAAAATTTATTTTATTTTTAAATAATTTCGTAAGTTTCGTTTAATTAATGTATATAAGTAAAAAATAGTATTCATTAGACAGAAATTAATGATATTTTTTGTTGAAATAGTATGCAGGTGATTTTAAAACTAATTTTTATATTAATTTCTTTTATTATTTTAATTATTTATTTTTGCTTGTGTATGATCTCATTTAAGAAGTGTTTAAATAAACTTTTGATTCTGTGTCTAGTTTCTACGTCTGGTTTTATTTTTTCCTTTTTTTTGGTGCTAATTTAACTATTTCCAAATTGCAATTTTTACATCAAATTTCTACTTATAATGTAATGAATTAGAAGAATCAACTAAAGTTTGTTTGGCAGGGTCCTTTTTAACTCTCCTCCTTTTTTGAAAATTTGTTCAGGGTTGAACCCGTTCCCCTTTCGAAATTCTACCTACGCCCATGCTTAAAAGACAAATTTTAATAGCATTTCGAACGAAATAAGTCTAGACAGCAAAAACCTTAAATTTAAAATTCGGTTCATTTTTAACTTGTAATAAATGACTTGAACTATTTTTTTGAAAAAAAAAACAACTAAAAAAAAAGAAAGAAGTTGGCAAAAGTGGATAGTATTTTTTTTTGGTATTTTTTTAATTCACCACTTTTTGCTTCTCCCGTTTGAAACTATAGTAAGTTACAAAACTATGTTTAAAAAATTGAAGAACTTGTTGGTTTAATTTATAAAATATTGAATGTGTAGCTTAAAATTAACAGTAATTATGTATAAAAAACACCACAAAAGAAACAAAAAATTCACACCGTTGGCAACTCCTTTTTCATAATGGTCGTATTTGCTTATTACTTTTGGAATTTCACGAAATTTATAACTTAAATTTTTAAAAACATTAGTTTTCTTTTTGGGACGTTTCATTAAAAATTTTTCGACTATTAATCAATATCAATTCATTGAAGGTTGTCGTTTACAATATCAATTCAAACAAGAATACCAAATTTTTATACTCTGGTCACTATAAATAGTTCAAAAATTGATAGTTCCACTGCTAGTTGGGTAGGCTTGGTGCTTGTACGAAGCCAGGATTCTTGTTTAAATTCCATGCGGAATAAGAAGGGTTGGTATGTGTTACGAGTTACTACCCTGGGGTCGTATGCTGAAGGTTTAATCCGACTTAAAGTTAATCTGAGATTAGCGATTGTCGACACACAGTAAACATACTAGCAGTATTGATTAGATAATCTAGTTTAACGTATTTAATCTGAGATTAGGTTTAATCTCAGATTAAATCGTCACTAACTCGAGATAAAATTATTAATTTATGCAAATTTTTAAACCACCTCCGGAGGTGGATTAAAAATTTGCGAGTTTTTCCTGCTAATCTCGAATTAATGATGATTTAATCTAAGATTAAGTCTATTAACTCCGTTAACTTAGATTATTCAATCAATACTGTTAGTATGTTTACTGTGTGTCGACAATCGCTAATCTCAGATTAATTTTAAGTCGGATTAAACCTTCAGCATACGACCCCTGTTTTAAAATCAGTTAATTTGTGCAAAAGGCTATGCTAATGTTCGCGGGTGTCCTTATGCCTTAGCTGCTACAATTTAACTAAGTTTTTATGTGGTTTAGTACAACAGCACCTACAGTAATTAACAAACAATCATTTTGTTGTCAATAAAGCTATGAAAATTCCTTTTTTCTTTTTTTGTCAATAAAGCTATAAAAAATAATTTTTCTTAATGAACTGCCACCCAATTAATTATTTATTAACTAACCCAAAAATTTATTAAGCAGTTACTTTATGAGGTACCTACATGTATTTATAAAAATATACAATTTTTATTGTTTAACTACTTGGGTTTTGGTTTTGCTATTTCTGGTATGGTTTACTTTAGTCTTATCTAATTGTTTAGTAATGTTTATTTATTTATTTATACATTGTAGGTACCAAGGTGCTGTGTCAAGAGAGTTGAATAAAACCAGTTTATACAACCAGATGGCCGCCTGCCATAACGATAAACCCCAAAAATTGAGCTTTTTTAAAGTCAAGTAGCCCGTGTCAGTCATACAGCTGACAATTAATTTCCCTGTATTTTTCGATTCTATAGTTGTTTTTTTTTGCGAAAATAATGTAGTTAGGATGTTTCTAATTAGGTTCTACAAATATTGCAGTTACGATTGCCCTAACTAAGCCTTTATGACATTTTTCAAAGCTTTGCAGTAATACACTATTTAGCGAATCCGTTTTGTCATTGGGGCGAAGGGTCCTTTCCCTATTTATTGAAAATGTGTAGTTCAGCATAAAAATGTTTATGTTGATCTTTTCAAAAAATAATATTCTGACTTTTCATTAATAATTAACTATTAACAATAAGTTTAAGATATTTCAGAGACAAAATTTTAAACTTTAAAAAGCCATAGGGTCTCCCTTCTAGTAAAAATGAATGTTGTCCATGATAACGATGTTTATGTTATCTTTTTAAATATTCAAGCATTTTATGACATTTCCTGAACTGTAAGATTTGCAATGATACCTCATTAAGCCTATATCGTTCTGTGGTTGGGGAAGCGGGACCATAGTGAAAAAACATCCAGTATAAAGATGTTTATCTGTTCAAAAAAACATAATGTTCTGGCTTTACATTGACTAATAATTTTTTTAATAAGTTTAAAACAATTCAAAGACAAAAAAATTTTAACCTCCAAAATCCAACATGGTTCCTTTTTGGTGAAATTGCGTTGTGCAGTATAAAAATGTCCATATTATTTTTTTTTAGAAATTCGACCTTTTTACCAATTTCACAATATAAGCTTTCCAACGATATTTCACTTTACTTGCTTTTTTGTGGTTGGGAAGGAAGGTCCATCTGTTTATTAGTAAAAAAGTGTTGTACAGCATAAGGATGTCCTTGTTGATCGTTTAAAAAAACTATAATATTCTCGCTCTCTGTTGACTAATAAGTCCTACCAATAAGTTTTAGCGAAAAAAGAATTAGTTCTAGCGAATTAGAAGAAGAAGAAGAAGAAGAAGAAGAAGAAAGTGAACTAAGAGGAAAAAAATTAGGTCCAAAAAATAAGATTCTCCTTTGGTGAAAATGCCAGTATAAAGTATAAAGATGTTTATGTAATTTTTAAAAAATTTAACCCCCTTAGGACATTCCCCCGGGGCAAAAGTTTTTGAATTATACCTTACTTACCTTATTCCGTTAAGTGGTTGCGGATGAGTAAGGGGACACACACAAAGACAGATACACAAATAGAGAAACGCTTTAAACATTTTGTTTATTTTTGACTGAAATAAAGATAATTTAGATTTTTTTAGAAAATTCGCGTTTGTTTTTTTAATTTTATCAAAGAACACCACTTTTTTAAGATTTGAAAAGGCATCAAAACTTGCAGAAATCAGAAAATTTTTTTTTTTTCTTTTGTCATTATCAAACAAAATTCAAACGTCATTTTTCAACTTTCGTTGTTTTTGTATAAAACATATGCAATTTTCGATACTATTTTAAATTCTGTTAAAAAAAGTGGTACTTTTTGAGATAATTTAAAGAAAAACTCCAAAAATCCTAATTTTATTTTTTTGATTTTGATTTTTTTATTTTCATTTTTTTATATGTCAAGAAGTATTAGTATTTTAAAACCAAGAAAATGTGCAATAAAAAATAAGTTTGAAAATAGTTGTGCAATATTTCAAAGAACAAACCTTTTTACAAATCAAGTTTTTTAATTTTTGAATTTTGTATGACTAACAATAAAATACCCCTCAAGCCTCAATATAACTCATCAAACAAAAAAGCTCAGTTTATAATAAGATGGTGCTGTATTGTCACAAGCTATAAACAGTTGATGTAAATAAAAAAGCTTCATGTTTTTGACGCAAATTTTAATAAATAAATTTTATATTTATTTACATAATTCCTAAACTTTTAGTATTATAGATTTAGATGTAATTTTAAACCTCTTGTCTTTTTTCGAAATTTAAAGAACTTTTTGATACCTCTTTTGTCTTTTTTTATTTTTTAGTTATTTTTTTTGTTGTTTAACTGCACTTCCGGCTTATATATGTGACTTTAAAGCTAAAGTTCAACTAATAACTCAGGTTTATGATAATTATTAATATGACAATCACATCATGGCATTACTCATTAATTTATTGATGAAATTAGTATAAAATTAAGATGGAGCTCCGAAAAGCAAAGTTACAGCTCTGGAGCTCCCAGGAAAATCAATTTTCACTAAAATTATCTATATAATTTCAATAAATTAATCATTGGTTAAAATGAAAAATTCTCCAAAATTAATTTCAACACAAGGCACGTAGTACACAGTATTTTTTTACTCCATAAATTTAATTAATGTGGAGCAATTTTGTTTTGTTAGTGCATATCTAGGCAATGTTACGTTATTTCCGTTTTATTTCCGTTTTATAATTGTATAATTTAGAAAAGTACTGACAATATGTTTTTCAGTTCGTTTTTGGATTTTTTTTTACTTTTTTATGTTGTCTTTCAATTTTTAATATTTTTACTTTTAAATTCAAATATACAGTAATAACTAGTTTAGCTATATAAAAATTAGACCTATTTGGCTTTTATAATTTGTAATAATTAATTAAATATATAACACAAAAACAATAGAAAATTTTAAACAAACAACTGTTTAGTATTGAAAAATAGATGCCTCAAATTTTAATCCATGCCTTATTTTAATGAAACATAATTAAGGGAGTTGAATATTTTCTTTGTAATTTAGCTTAAAGTTACTAAATTTTTAAAATGTCGTTATAATCTACTCAATTTTGCACTGGGATGTTTAAAAAATCATTGATTTAATTTGAACATGACATACTTAGATATTACTTAAAATATGTAAAAAACTCCAATTAAACACCATTAACAGCATACCGAGCAGCGTTTCTTATCTCGTACTAATAAAAAATTTTGTTTTTTTTTTGGGACCAGTCCGTAGATCCTTAGCAGATGGCGTCAAAATTAAACAGCCTAAGCCTAAATCTAACCCTAAGCCTAAGCCTAAAAATCGGTCGGTGTCGGTGAACGTTGTCGGTGTACTTTCCAGTTTGCTTCGAAATGACGCCATTCAAAGGCAAGGATCTAAGGACTCCAGGATCTAAGTTCCCATTACCCTGCTGAATACCGGTCGATAGAATTTAATTTAATATAAGTGACTATTCTCTTTTTTTCAGTGATACTGGGAAAATTTTAACAAAAAAATTTTCGTTTGAGCTCTTATAACTTTTGAACGCGCCGCGATCAATATGCAAATATCTCGCGTTAAGGTTCTTGAGCTTTTGGCTACCTCCTTAAAAATTTTTTTTCAAAAATTTTGGTGGGTTAGCCCCAAAACCCCCCAAATTTAGGGGCAATTTTTTCAGCCAAATTTTTAATTATTTACCATATGGGTCCTTAGGTTTGAAAATTTTTGTGCAGATTGCCCATATTTTCCTGAGCTGAAAAATATATAATTTCTTAGGGATAACCTACCTGGGTCGGGTACCTCGAGAGGTTAAAGGGGGTCAATTTTACGATTTTTGCTAAAATTATTTGTATGGGGGTAGCAAAGTGCACTTTTTGGCATGATGCTCAAAAATTGTTTGAGCGACAGGTTTGACACCTGGGGAGATTTATGCGGAATTTTATGCTCTATATATTGGTGACAGTCAAAAAAATTTTATGCCCTAGGCACTGCAATGGCTGACCCCTAAAAGTTTAACTTTTGACACAGCCCCTCTACATAGATGAGTAATATATTATTTTAAAGCTCTCGTGCTGATTTCAAAAATGTAAAAAAAATTGTTCTAAATGGTCGGGTAACCAAAGTACAGACCCCTTTGTACCCTAAAATTAGTAAGGGATGATTTTTTTTTGTTTTTATTATTTATAAGCCGTGTTTATATTCGTTTGAAAGCTCCATGCGTGATGATGCAAAAATATTAATTTTAAGATAATTTTTTTATGGTTACCCGGTTACATACCCCCAAATACCCCAAATTTGAAAAATGGTAATTTTGTTATTTTTTCAGTTTAAGTGACGTGTTTATACTCATATGAAAGCTCTCAACACACTGAATTTTAAATATATAGTTTATTAAATTTTGTTCTGTGGTTACCCAGTTTTGCACCCATCAATGTACCCCCTAAAATTCTCAAAAGGTGATTTTATTTTAATACCGTCATGTTGGTGCTCATATCAAAACTCTCGACACGCTGATGTCAAAAAATTATTTTTAACTCAATTCACCTAATGGTTACCATTTTTACAACCCATAATGTACCCCCAAAAATTTTTAGGGGGTCATTTTTATATATTTTATTGGATACCGCCCTGATTATACTCATATTAAAGCTTTCGACACGCTGGTCTCAAAAATATAAATTTCAACTCAATTTACCCACTGGTTACCATTTTTACAACCCATCATGTACCCCCAAAATTTTTAGGGGGTCATTTTTATATATTTATTGTAATACCGTCCTGTTTATATTTTTATTAAAGCTCTCGATACGCTGATCTAAAAAATATGAATTTCAACTCAATTTACCCAATGGTTACCATTTTTACAACTCATAATGTACCCCCAAAAATTTTTAGGGTATCATTTTTATATATTTATTGTAACAGCGTCCTTTTTATCCTTATATTAAAGTTTTCGATACGTTGATTTCAAAAATAAAAATTTTAATTTAATTCACCTAATGGTTACCATTTTTACAACCCTTAATGTACCCCCAAAAACTCCACAACTAAAAAACCCATTGGCTAGGATCCAGTACCTATCAATAATTTTACGTCTGTTCAAAAAAATTGAACAGACGTAAAATCAGTTTGAAAAATGAACAATTACATGTTGGACAATATATTTTTGATTATAAAAAGTCTGAAAACAGTTTTACAAGGCGTTTTAGTGTTGAAATTAAAAAAAAAACACAAACAACCAAAACAAATCAAAATAAATAAACTATCAGTTTTATCAAGAATATATAAGAGAAGAATGTACCACTCAATACAAAAAATCGCACCCATCCGTGCATCGGTTTGCCATAAATAAACCCGGGCGGGGGGGGGGTCCCGGAAAACCCCCCTCCCGGGGGGGTTTAAAAACCCCCCCCGGGGGGGGGGGTTTATGTACCCCCCCCGGGGGGGGCCCGGGGTAAACCCCCCCGGGGACATATAACCCCCCGGGGAGCACACACCCCCCGGGGGAGCATATAAACCTCCCTGGGAGCACAGAGCCCCCCCGGGGGAGTATATAGACCCCCCCCGGGGGAGCAGGAGCACCCACCCGGGGGAGTATATAAGCCCCCGGGGGAGCTAAAAAAAAATTTTTTTGTAAATTTTGGGGGAGCAGATACACTCCCCCGGGGTTTAAAAAAAAATTTTTTTTTTAAATTTTGGGGGAGCATATACACTCACCCGGGGGGTTTATATGCTCCCCCGGGGGGTCTATATACTCCCCCGGGGGGTCTATATACTCCCCCGGAGGGGTCTATATACTCCCACGGGGGAATTCTATATGCTCCCCCGGGGGGTTTATATACTCCCGGGGGGGGGTTATGTACCCCCGGGGGGTACATAAACCCCCCGGGAGGTTTATTTATGGCAAACCGATGCACGGATAGGTGCGATTTTTTGTATTGAGTGGTACATTCTTCTCTTATATATTCTTGCTTTTATGAACATATTAACTACATTATTTTTTAGAAAATAAATTCAATGAATCCTAAAAATAATGTGAAAATTATTTTTCAGCCGGCTAACATAGGCTACTTGTAGTATTAAAAAAATGTTTTAAAATTGTTTTTTTAAATTAATAATACTATATAGTTTTAAGCAAAAAACCGAGTACATAGTTTAGACTTTAGAATAGTTTTAATATTTTAGAATAGTTTTAAAACATATTTTTGAATTCATACCTAAAACAAAACATTTAGTTTAATAAGAAGTGCAGTAAAATTTTGCAAAAAAATTATATAGGTTGTAATAAGTTTCCTTGCATGTAGATCATGAAAGTAAATTTAATTTTCTTAATTTTAAAAGATTTTCCGTAATATTTTTTTTAAATTTTGTACATAGCGTAAAAATTTTTGATGGAAAAACAATACTGAACCAGGTCATATTTTTATAACGGCACAATATTAAAAAGATTTTATAAAAATTTTATATGCAAAAGCAGAAATTAAAAGAAATTTGTTTTGTAATGGGGTTTATTAAAAAGTTATTAAAAAACTCTTAACCATTTCAACCCACTTTACTTTGTTATTGCCATAAACAAGTTTTGTGTAATTATAATTTAATTTTAGAGTTTATTTATTAAGCTTTTGAACCATTAGTGTAACCATGTTTTTGTTGTCGAGTTATGTTGGCAACTAAATAGTTTGCATAAGTTTTCGTAATTTGTAAAGTTAGTATTTCCTTAGTATTATTTCCTTAGTATTAATTATTAATTAATTTCCTTAGTATTAATTAGTATTTTCTTAGTATTATTTCCGATCGAAGGCTACTTCTGCTGAAAATTATTCTGCGAGGAAATTTTAGCCTAGAACCGTGATCATATTTTCTTACTTAAAACATTTTACTTTTCCTTAAAATTTCAAATAATTCTTTTTTGTAGTTATATTTTTAGCCATAGACTTTTTTTATTTCAAAATTAATTTCTATTTTTAGTTGTTTTTAATATGAAATCCGGCAAATCCGAAACAAATTCATTGGTAGACGAATCTTTTTTTGACTCTGTCACGATCCATGGCTTATCGGAAATTAAATTTAGCAAAACATCATGTGGAAGATTTTTATGGTTGTTTTTATTTATTGCCAGTTTAGGTATTTTTTTACTACTTTAAACAAAAATATATAACATAATTATGTTATATATTTTTTTAACAAATATATACTGTTTAGTAACATATTTTGTTGATTACAAAGTGGGTGTTTTCATATTATGAAAGTATTACTCAGCATCAGAGTTTCTTCAGCAAAATTTTTTCTTACATTAAAAGCCAAAATTTTCCGAAAATAACATCTTTTTTAAATCGAAACTTTTAATAAACTTAAAAACGGTCAGAAATTGTTAAATCTAATAAACAAATTAATTTTTTTAATAAAATACATGACAAGACAAAGTTGCGGTCTTCCAAATTATTGGTTTTTAACTCATTTTAACCGGTGAAATAAATTTTAAAAATTTTTCCACGTCTTCAGCTTTCAAAAACACAGTGAGGCAGGTCGGACTGTTTTACGCAGGAAAGCGACAGACACTAAAAGTGCATTTTACTATTATCTTTTCTGATCAAATATAAAATTGTCGAAGTATTGCAGTTCATAAATTGTCAAAAATTTTAGTTTTTGTTTTTGAATATACCAGTTTTTTAAATCAAAAATTGCAAAAATAATTGGCATTGACAAAATTAACAAGATATTGTTAACTTTGATTCCTAAAAACACAAAAATTATACAATATTTGGCAGTTTTTTTCCCAAAAATTGCAACAATATTTTGCATTTTTACGGACCAAATTTTTAGTCCAGAAAGCGAAACGAATATTCAATACCGGAAACTGCCCACTATGCAAAACACAAACACCCACAACACAACATCTTTTCACGTGCACAAACATTAACACGACCTTGAGACCAGAGAACCTTTGGGCGAACCCCGCAGCGGTTGATGATCTCCTCCGAGAGTGGGAAGAGGGAGTGAGCAAGGCGAGGAGCGGACGGACGGACGGACGGACAAGACCAGTGTTGCATGAAACTCTGGCCGTTGGCAAATGACAACATTATTCAATACTCTTATTTGAGACAGTTTTTTCCCAACAGTATTCCTTGATTGGTCAGTTCAGAAAAAATAGTTGGGTTTCATTTTTTGTTTGCAAGTTAACAAAAAAAACTGTAATTTAACTTAAACCTGAGGGCTATCTGAAAGCGAAAAATCTATCAAGCCATAAGTTTTTTGCATAAAATTTGTAAAAAGATATTAATTTGAAAAATGACCGTTTTTTTTGCTTTTTTTACAACGATAAGTCGATTTGCAATTTGCTTTTTTAATACTGTTAATTTTATTTTTTTATTTGCAACAATTATAACAATAATGCAATAAACAAGAATCGATTGCAAAGGCTCACCTTCAAAAGAGTCCCGGCACAAAAGAGTCCTGAAAAAAATCGCAGCTGGCACAAAAGAGTCCTGGCACAAAAGAGTCCCGGCACAAAAGAGTCCTGGAGAAAATGCGTTTATGCGCCCAAGCGCTGCGAGCGCTAAGATCGGCACAAAAGAGTCCTGGCACAAAAGAGTCCCGGCACAAAAGAGTCCTGGAGAAAATGCGTTTATGCGCCCAAGCGCTGCGAGCGCTAAGATCGGCACAAAAGAGTCCTGGCATAAAATCAATATTTCACAGCTGACATACAATGTTCACACATCAGCTGTCTTCCACTTTATAACGTAACATAACCCAGAAAAAGGTCATCAAGTAAGAGTGATGGTTAGGAACCAAGGTTAAGACCAAGGTTAGGACTTTCACCCATTTTCGCTGATAAAAATAACTTCTGTTAACTTTTCCTTTTTTAAATCACCTATTTTTTCTGTTTACATCTGGAGCACTTTTCAAAGCTAGTATACCACTTTAAAAGTAAAAAATTGTTTAAAAAACTACACAAAAGATTTAAAAAACTATAAAGTATTATGACGGAAATTCAAATATATCGAATTTCGCATTACGTTAGGAGGTGATATACGTTTTATTAATAATAATAAATTCATCAATTATTATTCAGTTTATTTAATGGTACATTCAATTTTTTATTATAATTTACTTTTTTATGTTGTTTTTATTTATTAACTACTTTTTAGGTATTTTTGGCATCCATTTTTATCCCACCTCTTATTATTAATATAATCATGCGAAATCTTTCTGTACGTTCGAAATTCTGTCGTAATCTGTCGTAATGTTTTATAATATTTTTAAAAATGTTTAACACATATTGTTTTTAATTTTGAAATTAAAACTATTTATTTTAATTTGGCAGAAATAAGTTCTCCCTAACACGCTATTTTTTAGAATTCAAATTTAGTTTAGGACTATAGTAGTCTGATTAACGAAAAAAACCAAGGGTAATTAATTAACAAATAATTTTTCCCGCATTTTTTATATTCATTTACTAATCTTTTTTTTCAAAATTCAAGCCTTTCATGCCATTCCCCTGACTGTAAACTTTACAATGATACCTCAGTTAACACGCACTCCATTTTGTCGTTGGGGAGAAGGGTCTTTCCCTCGTTTGCTGAAAATATGTTGTCCAGCATAAAGATGTCCATGTTAATTTTTTACTAATTTCAATCCCCTTATGATGTTCCCTGAACTATAAGGTAATTCATCCAAATTTTTTCTGATTAGGGAGGAAGGTAAAAATCACCCTTTGGTAAAAATATGTTATGTCCATGTTATTTTTTAAAATTTCAACCCATTTATGACGTTCTCCAGACTATAAGCTTTGCCATGATACCTCATTTAGCCCAATCCGTTTTGTGGTTGGGAAGAAGGGCCCCCTTTTGGTCAAAATGCGTTGTCCAGCATAACCCTTGTAATTAATTTATTGAAACATTCAACCCTTTTATGACATTTTTTGAAACTTAAGCTTTGCAATGATATCTCATTTAGCCCAATCCTTTTCGTGGTTAAACAGAAAGTTCATTCCCCTTTTAGTGAAAAAACGTCCAGCATAAAGATGTCCATGTTAATTTTTCCAAAAACGTGATATTCTGGCTTTACATTGGTGAATTACTCTTTAACAATAAGTTTGAACCAATTCGAAAACATATTTTTCAACTTTCAAAGTCCATAGGGCCCTGTTTTTTGTGAAAATGTCTTGTCCAACCAAAAGATGCCCATGCGATTTTTTAAGTTTAAACCCTTTTATGACATTCCCCTATCTGTAAGCTTTGCAATGATATCTCATTTAGCCCAATCTTTTTGCCAGTTGGGGAGGAAGGTCGTTTCCCTTTTTAGTGAAAAAACGTTGTCCAGCATTAAGATTTCCATGCTAATCTTACCAAAAACAGGACATTTTGGTTTTACATTGGCTACTTACTCTTATCAATAAGTTCGAGCCAATTTAAAGACAAAAAAACTTTCAATTTCCAAAATCTATATATAGGTTTCCCCCTTTTGTGAAAATGTTTTGTCCACGCTAAAGATGTCCATGCAAAATTTCTTTAAATTTCAACCCCTTTCTATAAGCTTTCCAATGATACCTCCTTCAACCTTTTCCGTTGGGTGGTTGGGGAGCAGTTAGGTAACACACAGACACACAGACACACACACACACACACACACACACACACACACACACACACACACACACACACACACACACACACACACACACACACACACACACACACACACACACACACACACACACACACACACACACACACACACACACACACACACACACACACACACACACACACACACACACACACACACACACACACACACACACACACACACACACACACACACACACACACACACACACACACACACACACACACACACACACACACACACGCACACACACAGACATTACGTCTATTTATATATAGATGAACAAAAAATTTAGCCAAATAAAACTTTAAAAAAATTTAGTTAGCCAACTAAAATCATTATTTAGACATGAATTTGTTTAACATACACTCATTTATGAGAAAAACACTAATTCAATATTATATGATTTATACTCAAATACAACATTACAACTCAAATACATACAACAGATTTTTTTACACGCTTTACAAAGCTTCAAGCGTTTTAATAACTATTAATAATAAAAATACTTGAAAACATTAATTTTTTTGCCGGCAAATTTTTCACACAACTTGTTAGGGGCTAATTAAAAAACAAATAAAAAACTGGAAGACAGTTGAGGTGTGAACATTGTATGTCAGTTATGAAAACTTGATTTTATGCCAGAACTCTTTTGTGCCGATCTCAGCGCTCGCAGCGCTTGAGCGCATGAACGCATTTTTTCCAGGACTCTTTTGTGCCGGGACTCTTTTGTGCCAGGACTCTTTTGTGCCAGCTGCGATTTTTTTCAGGACTCTTTTGTACCGGGACTCTTTTGTGCCGGACCCGATTGCAAATATTTGTTAAAAAATAAACAGGATTGTAAATAATTAATATAATTCTAAATAAAAATTAAATAAACGGCGCTTAATTTTCATTTGTGAGAAGATCTTGTAAATTTTAGTAATGTTTAAGCCATTCCAAATAATTATAAATGGATTATTTGGCAGTTTTCCAAAAATTCTGAAAATTTGCTTATTTGTGGACCGAAATTAAGGTAAATTTGCAGTTTTAAAGCATTATCAAAACTTTAAGGCGTTTGGAATACGCTGTATTATTTTAAAATAAAGTTTTCAAGGGGTTTTGCTAAAACTCGTTAGTTTTTTGATTTGTCGCTACCTCATGACATTTCGGTTTAGTTTTCTAGGTTTTATACCGTTTGGGGTTTTTTTTAATTAAATATGTTTAGACACAAACTCAATAACAAAACAAACAGTGTGTGCAAAAATTACTTTTGGTGGAGTTTTGTTTAAAAGACCTATGAAATTTAAGTATATACATTTTAGTGTTATAAATTACGTTTTAATTAAAATGAGGTTTAAAATAAACTATAATAATGACTTGTCCAATAAAGCCGTTACAATTTTTGGCCCATATAAACTCATTAGATGTTAAGTTTCATAAAAATTTCTTAGTATTCCTAAAAAGCTAAATTTCATATAATGTCCTAAGTGGAGTGCACTCGCCGGACCTCTTATGCGGTCACATAATGAAAATCCACTTATATTGTTTAGGTTTCACATTTAGAAAAATCCAGTGACTGGGAAAGAGAGAAGGTCATTAGCTCCGAGGTTCAGCAATCGATTTAGACCATCTCGGTCACTAAAAAATCCGGCTAGCATCTTTGTCCTCCTTCTAGTGAGCCAATGCCGGACATATAAAGAGTACAAACATTTTTTAAACTATAGGCAAATAGAATCTAGCTGACCGCGATATTTGAAGTATTGAATCGACTATTTAACAACAAAAATTTTCAGAATTTTTCACTAAAGCGAATAAATACTAAAGATTAAAAACTGTATTTTAATAATTTTTTATGAAATTACTTAATTTTTAACCTAAATGCAAACTTTTTAAGGGCTAAAATTGGTTAATTTTGTATATTTTGTGAAAAGGTGGAATTAAAAAAAAATTCTGCGTTCTTATTTGTTTAAAAAAACACGTCATTACCGCACAATTTTAATTGGTTCCCTCATGTCTGCTTTCTAATTTTCGGCGTCAGCCAGATATAATTCAACCATAGTGTCACTTTTGATAACCAAAATGCGTAGGCCGAATTTTCATTTGGTGAAAAGACCCTTTACAAAAAACACTATTAAATAAAAATTTGTCTAGTAAAGTTTTGCTTAATTTTTGGGGTTTGTTTAGGTTCAAGAAAACTAGGGTTGTCTTTAAATATTTACTAATATCATATGCAAATCTTCAAAAATCCAGCAAAATCCTCCTAAACCTTTGTCAACATTTGAATTTTTTGTCATTTTTGTCGTAATCTTTCATAATATACAAAAATACTGGTTTATCGTTGTTAGAAAATATTTATAGCTTTTTTAAGAACATTATTGCCAGTGTATCTATACACTTTTTAAACGTTTATATAACTTTACTACAATTCCTATGAACGCAAATTAAACTCAGCCGTTTGTCCTTAACTGTCCAATTAGAAAAAGTTTGCCCGGGATGCGGTTATGAAACGGCGTTAAGCTTTGGGAGTTTCACACTACTCGCATCAAAATAATAAATTACGCAAATCAATTGGGCGAGCGCGCAGCCGATTGCACGCTTTTGCTGCAAACAAATAACGGAAGTCAATAGTTGGGAACCCATGATCCATCAGATCGCTATTTTATGACGGTAATACCGCACACCGGTAATAATTGCGACCGGTAATTGTTAATTGCGTTGTGGTTAATAGTTACGGTAATTTTATTACCGCAATAGTTTTATGTAGGAGTGGTAATAATTTTTGTCAATCCAATTGATCTTATGCAGATTTTGGTATTAGCAAAACATTTTGGTATCTACAAGTCTAAAAAAAATTAAAAAAGCTTTTGGAAAACTGAGAGCATAAGAAACATTTTACAAATTATATCACCGGTTAAAAGTGAGTTTAAAAATTCGAATTTATAATAAATTAGAGAACCACAGTTTTAATTTTAAATAATGACACTTTAATTTTTTTTCTTAAAAATTCTAGTTCAGAATGGGTTTCAGGTAAATTTAAAGATATCTTGACTTTTAAAATGTGCACAACTTTTGAACGGTCTCCCACCATAATTGACCAACCAAACCTCAGTTTAAAATAAGAGGATATTTTCCTGGAATAGTCTTTAGAGAATTTTTTGGCTGGTATAGTTTTATATTAGTAATACATCGCGTATTGTAGACCCAGCGGTTTTAAACTCTTGATATTTTATATTTTAAGGTATGGTCGTTTTGGAAATTTCTCTAGTCGTTTCTGATTTTCAAGAAAACCCTACTGCTACTCAATATAAACTTGAAAATACAAAGGTCTACGATATACCGCAAATTCTTATTTGTCCTGAAAGTTGGGCTAACAGAACTAAACTTTTGGAAGCCGGAGTAACGTAAGTTTTTATAAACTTGGAAAATTCAGACAATTTTTAACAATTACTTTAAAAGTCAAAATAAAGATTAGAGCATAATTTTTAACAAAGAGTAAAAAATGAAATGATTAATATTTAAAGGATAGGTGGAGTACCCAATATAAAGATTATATGTTAGCACCAACTCTGCCCAACTACCAAACGATAAAGCTAAATGATGTATTATTGGAAAGTGTCGACACGGGGAAACAAATAATATATGTATATATATATTTACGCAGTGGAAATTTAAGGATTGTCCATAATAAATGTCCAGAGGTCATGTCGAGTTTTCCGTGGATATAAAATCAATAATAATTATTTATTTCAAATAAACAACATTAAGAAACAATTTATTCAGTTTCATTAGCAAAAACACTTGCGGTTGCAACCGCCTTTTACATTACATTATAACAACACTACGCTCAAAACGCACAGAGCCTATCAACTTCCTGCGCCGTTCATTTTGTAGGAGCGGCCATTATACCGGCGCAGTGAAATAACGAGCGGCACTGAACGGGAAGTAGATAATCACTGTGCGCTACACCTAACGCGCCGCACTATTGCGTCAATTAAAAAAAACATTTTTTTAATAATAAGAATAATTAAGAAATACAAAAAAAACAATAGTATTTTAAGAATTTAAATGTTATTAAGAATATTCTTTCGCATTCGCGACACTCCCAACGGAGATAAAAAGACATAAAAAAAGTTATTATCATCTTCCCATGGTTTTTCTCTGAATAGACGAATTATTGAAATGTTTGTCTTTTATTAAAGAATTTTACAAGTTTGATTGACTATGAGAACATGACCACGTCAAAAATTTGAATTGAACTTCCACAATAAAAAAAAAATAATCAAATATTTCAACTTTCCTCTTCTGAGTTCAGTAGTTCTTTAAGCTTCTGGCGAGCCTGAACAGCTGCAGCCCGTTTCGGTCGTGGCAATTTTTTATCAATGTCGTCATTTAAGGGACTGTTTATAAATAAATCAGCTTGATTGGCAGAACTTTGTTTGTCGTCATCATCATTAATTTGTGCAGCTAATTTGAACTCCGCTTCAAGAGGATATAACAAATTCAAAGGACGCCAGACCTTATGCTTGTTTGGAAGAAGAATTTCAGCAGCTTTAGGAACATTATCAGAACTGGGACGGAACTTTATAATTCTTGCTATTTTCCAAGTAGACCGCGGAGTAACCTCTTTTAATATAACTGTCTGACCCACCTTTGGTAATTCGTGGTTGACTATTCGACTCTGCGAATGATTTTGCTGCATCCTTTCACGAAGGCTTTGAAGGTAGTCGTCGCGCCAGCTCTTCCAAAATTGGTCCAGTAAACGGTTTTTTTCAAGATTCCAAGAAAGTCTTTGCGGAGCTTTTAACCGGTTGAAAATCATAATCTGTTTGTGTATGTGAATTAAAAAAGGGTTCAGCTAGTCGCTTGGTGTTCCAACACAGAAAATCACCTGGAGTAATGACTGTTCCAGAGTCAAAATCTTTTCTCACATAAATGAGCAGTCTTGAATTTTGTGCTGCTTCAATTTTAATCAAGGTAGTTTCTAACTGATCCCTTGTAAATAGTATGCGTCCCAGTGTTTTTTTCAGAGCCCACTTAACTAGACTTCCAGTCTTTTGTAAAAACCTCCTATTCAGGGGGCATACTCCACAATAAAATTCCAGGAAATTTTCTGGTCTGAAGCATAGTCTTGTACTTGAGCTGGTAACTTCTTCCTAGGCTTTTTACCAATGTCTTTTTTGTCAATTTAAATTGAGTTGCGTTGTCTGAAATAATTTCAGTTGGTGTACCTCTTCGACTGATAAATTGTCTAAGACCCATTAGAAAACAGTCAGCCGACATGTCACTCATGAGCTCTAAATGAACTGCTCTAACTGCCATGCATGTAAAAAGGCATACA
>JASAMX010031811.1:0-78259 GCA_030248175.1 Microlaimidae sp. YZB2_3 | reverse complement strand
TGTGATCTGACAAATTGTGTGGTCAATTGGTGACGTATATACAAATTTTATTTAAAACAATTTTAAACTCGGCCGAGTAATTTTTTTTTACTTCGTTCAGTTACGTATTGCTTATAGGATAATACTACATTTTATTGAATAAAAAGCCATATTCATGTATAAAAAGGGTGTAAACGCATGAATATGTGATGAAAATTCACGTTTTTGGAAGAAAATTTAGTATAAAAAAGGTACCTAAAATTTTCCCGAGGGGGGAGGGGGGGTCAGATTTCAAAATCTAGAGGGAGGTCAGGGGTAAAAAATTCGAAAATTTGGGGGGAGGGGGGCCCCCCTAGATTTTCGTCTCGGGGGGGCCCCCAAAATTTCGAGGCTAGGGGGGATGGACCCCACCCTGCCCCCCCCCTTTCTCATCTATGGAGAGAGCATATTGATTCTGTAAATCATTAGCTGGTCGTAGTAGTACCTAATAAGCATACATGGGCAAGTTGGTCCGGAGTGGGGGGTTAAACCCCAAATTAGGGGGGGCAGTGGCGTGCCCAGGGGGGGCGGGGGGGGGGGGGCCGCCCCCCTCCCCGAAATCAGGCGAAGCCGGATTTTTTTGTAAGGGGGGACCCTTACGTTTTTTGAATTTTGGGAGAGAAAATTTTTTTTCTTAAATGTGGTTTGTGGTTTGTGGCAGGCTGCCGCCAGAGGTGTTGGCCACTTAACGCACACCGATTCACCTCTCTCTGACAGCAGCACCTTAGTACATTACTATAAAAGGAGGGACTAGATATAAAGAAAACCAAACTTGTGGCAGGTTTTTTGTAGAGGGTTAGTAAGGGTTAGTAGAAGTTAAAAAATACATGATAAATATATTTTCTAAATTTTATTTTATAAATATATTTATATTTTTTATGATAATAATTGTAAGAAGTACAGATAAATTAGAGTCCCTATTAGTTGTTTATACACCGGTGGAACTCCAGGCGTTTAGGCTTGACGCATTCTTAGATTCAGTTTTGTTCTGCTTAATCTTGCCTGAGAATTAAACAAAATATTTGACTTGACCTGAAAAACTAAAAAGAAAATAAAAAAAACATATAGCCAATGAAACACTAAGTACACAAAATTATAATAAGATAGAACCCTACCTGTTACTGCCTGCAGAGGCAAAAGCAAGACAGAATACAAACATACAATACATGTTCATTCAAGCCAAAAATGCAAAAAATAGAGTAAAATTGCATATACTTGAGCACAAAACACACACACACATAAACAAGCGCAAATAAACAACCAGAAATACACCATAAATGCACCCTAAATACCACTATTACCCTTATAATTACGCAATACGAATACATACATGGAACAAACAAGCGCACATACACATAGACTGGCGCATATACACGCGGACACACACACACACACACACACACACACACACACACACACACACACACACACACACACACACACACACACACACACACACACACACACACACACACACACACACACACACACACACCCATGAGCGCATGTATAGATAGACACAGATAAACAAACACTACCGCGTAAGCACACGCCCAACCACACGCACACACACAAACACACACACACACTAACACGCACGCACGCACGCACGCACGCACACACACACACACACACACACACACACACACACACACACACACACACACACACACACACACACACAAAAACAACACACGCACGCACGCACACACACACACACACACATACACACACACACGTACACACACACGTACACACGCACAAACAAGACTAACCCCACATACAATTTAAGAATGAGCTTAATAATAAACAACTAAGCAATACCAAAAACAAGAGGGCCAGCAGTACAAAGTGATTGAATATTTTGATTAAATTTGGTTTTGATTATTAGCTGTAAAAGGTGAGTGTTTAGAAAAATAGAGCGAAATTAAATTTTTTTGTGAAAAAAAATATTATAGAGTACTATAGGTGCTGCGTACCGAGCCACTTAACGACTGAGTCAATTAAGTGTAGCAGCTAAGGCAGAAACACACCAAAAGAGGTATGTTTCGCCTTTTACGGAAATTTTCTGTGATTTTATAACGGTAATAAACCATTTGTCAACCCTCCTCCTTACGCCTGGAATTTAGACAGGCGCTCCTGGCTTGGGACAGGCACCAACCCTACAGTGCAGTCGGTGGCGGAGTTTTTTTCTTAAATATTAATACAGAAACTTTCCTGATGCCTTCCAAAAGCATATTAATAGTCAAAAAACCAAATTTTCCCCGCTTCGCGGGTAGTTTAAATTGACAATTTATCTCAGTTCTTCAATTTCAAATCGATTTTGCCGCTCAATAGTTAAGGCATACATGTTAAATAAAACTACTATAAACATTATTAACCTTTTATTAACGTTTTAAACACATGTTTTAAATAGATAGGAATAAAAAAAAACCTTAAATTTTGTTTTAATTATCATCTGGAATTAAAATTTCTAGTGTATTTTAGCGCCTTAAATTAAAAATTTTCTCCCCCGGTGGGCATTCTGCCCCCCGGACCCCCCTGACAAGGGGCTCTGCCCCTTGAACCCGTTTAAAGACATTTTTTTCTTGATTTTTCCAAAATTGGGGGGGGGGGCGTTAACGTCCCCCCCCCCACTTCTGTGTGGGGGGGGGGTTAAACCCCCCTTCTCATAATTTGGGGGGGGGGTTAACCTAACCCCCCCTCAACCCCCCCCCCCGTGCCCACGTATGCTAATAAGGGATTAAAGTATATACATGAAGAAGTTAGACCGGAATAACGAATGGAGTTTAAAACCCCAATAGAAGACAGAGTTAGAATTCTAGGAATGAATTCTTATCACATCATTTTTTAAGTGAATTTTATGTTAAAATTATTTTTTATCAATTTTTAAATAAATGGTAATTTGGCCTAGAAGGGGAGAATAATTTTAATTTAGGGAGGGGTTAAAATCTGAGAAACGCTTTCTTATTACATTGTTTTTTTTTCTGGATAGCCTTTTATCAATGTTTTCGATTTTGAAGGAAAAATAAGTAAAAATACTAATTTGGGCTAAAAAACTTTTTTTTGGACTATAAAGTTTTTAATTGCTTAAAACACTCATTCTGATCTCAAAACTTAACTTTGGAAATAGTTAGAAGTCACTTTAAAGGCGTTTTTTCTTCAATTCTCCAAAATTACAGAGGGATTAAGTGATTAACGCTTCTACTCTTCCCAAAATTTGAGCCGGATTCTACCACCCCGAACTTATGTATAATGTTAACCATTTCAATCCCCTATTCTGAAGTGCAAGGCGTTAAAAACTCCTTTCGAGAATTTAGGGGGTCGTCCTTCCTTACCATTGCCAATGTATGGATAAACTAAAATTTCTCAAATTAATTTCTCGGAACTCCGTATTTTATAAACCTAATAATTTTATGAATATTTTTATTTCTTTTATGAATTTTTCAGTTTTTGTTTCCACTACCTAGTTTTCTCTAAAAATAAGAATAATTTTACTATTAGTGTACTCTTGCAAACTTCAATTTAGACCTATTAAATATAAATCTGCATCCTATTTCTGATCCTCAATTTAAACAACACCACGTATTCAATATAATCTACTTTGATTAAGGATTGATATTCTTCTTTTAGTCTTTGAATCCATAATTCTCCGTCGCGTGGTCCAGCTTTGGTTTTTAGAAGCGGAATGCCACTTAATGTTTTCTTTGTCGCTGCATCAACCATTCCAATGAAATAATACTATAAAACTAAACTGTGCATTTTTAATGTAAAACATACCTGTTGTCGAACCAATAAAATTTTTTTAATCTATTTTTTAAACCCGATTTGAGATACACAATGTCTGACTGAAAGGCTAATATTGTTTTGTAGTCAATTTCTCAAATTTAACTACATAAATTAAATCACCTAAAATAATATAAACAGAAATCCCAGACATCTTAATAGCAGACATGTGCACTGCCCCCCCGGGGTTAAAACGGGGGGGGGGGGGGGGGGGCAACATTTTTGAAATGGGGTGGGGCAATAAAACGGGGGGGCAGAGCAGGGGGAAAGAAAAAAGGAGAAAAAAGGAGAAAAAAAGAAAAGGGAAATGGGAAAAAAAGGACAAAAAAAGCGGAAATAAGGTACATATAGGTCTAAAATGGCTTAAACTACATTGAAATAGGCTAAAAAGCTAAAAATTCGCGATGATGGCGTCATCATAGGTCAAAAATGGCGTCATATTTTTAGGGTACTTTTTCATTTTTTGGCGGGGGGGGGGGGGAATAAAACGGGGGGGGGCAAATCCTCCAATAAAACGGGGGGGGGGCATTTTCAGACCGTGCACAGGTCTGTAATAGTGGTTAATCATGATAAAACCTAAAATTTGAATAATTTTGATTGCTTTCGTAGCCAACAATTTTTTTAGAAAAATTTTTTTTAACTGACTCAAAACTATTGGTAAGGATTTTTTAGCGGCATTATATTATTATTATTAACTAAGCAGAATTCAGCCTCTATTTTCGCGATTGTAAATTAATTTATTATTAGACTTTATTCACCAATAAATTTGTTTATTCGTTTATTTTGTTGTTGCCCGTCATAGACAATCCTAAAATTTTAAGCACTTATATCTCACTAACAGCGTATTTACACTAACAGTTGATTTATTAAGAGAATAAATAAATGTTGGGGACATAACTTTTAAGCATACTAACATTATTGAAAACAATTATAAACAAACAGACTGCTGCTTCCCAGAACCTTGGAAACAAACTTCAATCACCCCTGTACCCAAAAAATCTACAGAAATTACATCAAACGACTTTTGTCCTATTTCACTAACGAGTGCGGTTTCAAAAATATGTGAAGCACACATTATTGAAATCTTAAAGTTTTATTTAGATCCACTACTTTCTATTATTCAATATGGTTTTCGCAGATGCCGAAATACAGTTGACGCCTTACTTATGTTTGAAGAAAATTTTTGCAGCGGTTTTGATTTTTGTAGGTCAAGTGGTGCTTCAACTAAGGTTGTTGCTGTTTTTTTTATATCAGTAAAGCGTTTGACTCAGTCCCTCATCAAAATCTACTAAAATGTCTGCAAGATGAATTTGATGTTTGTAATAGTATTTTATGTTATATTAAATCTTATCTTTCAGATCGCAACTTTAAGGTTAAAGTGGAAAACACTTTTTCAAGAAAGATGCTTGTCTTAAGCGGGGTTTCGCAGGGGTCAAAATTGGGCCCTTTACTTTATTAGCTTATTGCAATTCTTTAGGATCCTCGGTTTTATTAACAAATTCCAAACTAATATTATATGCCGATGATCTGTGTCTTATCAAGCCAATAGTGACAAATCAGGATGAATTGGCACTTAACGATGACATCAATTTAATAAATACTTATTTTTCAGATCGCTTTCTAACTGTCAGCACGTCTAAAACTAAAAACATTCTTTCAGTGGGAAATCAAAATACTTTTTTAAATGTTGATCTAAAGCTTAGCAATCATATAATTGAGCGGGTTAAAAATTATAAATATTTGGGATTGACTGTAGATGGGCGTTTGTAAAGAAGCAAGCCTGGGGTTCAAATTAAAAGTGGTGGCATTACCTAAATCTACTTGTGCCTTAACTTAAACTGTTAGGTAAAAATGTTAGTTCTAAAATTCTTAATCATTTTTTAGTACAATCTTTCCATCAATGGCATTATTCTTACTTGGTCATTTTTTTCATTTTAAGTGACATTTTTTATTATAAGTGACATGTTTTATGAAAGTTAGCTATATTAAAATTTTACTTTTAAAAAAGGGAACTACGTATAAAAAAGTCATTTCACTTCTTTATACTTTACATTTTGTAATTAAAAAAATCTTCTAAAACACACCATAACCTCAAAATACCATATTTTACAAATGATGTATGCATCATTTGTAAAATATGGTATTTTTAAAATTGTAATATTCATCTATTACTTTTCAGAATTGAACCAAATTTAAAATTTATACTTTTTGGTACCCTAGCAAGAATTCCATTAAGTTTTGCTAATATCCGTTCGGTAGAAATGTTTTCTTTTGAAAAATGGTGTATAAAACAACATTGAAATAACCAAGTGATATTTTTGTTAATAACTCATTAATCGTTGGGAGTTAATTTTTGGTGTAATACAATATATTTTCTGGGTGTGACCGGATACATCGAATGCTATTAACTAAATAGTAATAAAAATGCACCATGAATTAGTATACTGCACATTTAAAGGTGCATTATACAAAATCATATTTTTCAAATTTAATTTACCATTTTTTAATTTAATTTAAATTAAAAAATAAATTTTTGATTTAATTTAATTTAATTTTATTTACCATTTAAAAAAATAATTCTACTGAACGGGTATTAACAAACGCGTTTTTTTTTAATTCCTGCTTTTCAAAAAATATACATAAATTAGTCAACTTTCACGTTTTAAAAAATTGTATTTTCGTTCCAAATTGTGTTAATTGTTAAAAAATTGTTAAAATAATGGTATTTAATATTATATATAAAACCGTTTTTACTGAAAGTTTTAACAATGCACGATGCAAAATGCACATTTTATTATCGGACTTGGAACGGCGTTCCAAATTTTGTGCGAGTAGCAGTGCGCTTCGAAATTTTGTACGTTTTTTTTCCGCAAAGTATGTACGTTAAAAACTCTTCTGGTTTTTGTTTTTAACAAACTAAAACAAAAAACATAATTCTATGCAAAAGAAAGAAAACAAGAAGTTTCGGCACTATATTTTAGCCCTTTTATCTTCCCTGGTTAATAATCAGGACTTTTTATCGCAGCATCGTTTAACTCGAGTTTTGTTGTCAACTTAAATGTACAGCAACGCTATTCTTGTTAGGTTTTGTTTTTCAACAAGAGAAATAAGCATTTTAAATTGTATTTAACAATAGTTTTGGCTAAGACTAAGCTTTTGGCTAAGAAACGTCAGGTCACACTGAGAAAAAATTGTATTACACTAAGCATTAATTCCCATCGGTTAAAGAGTTATTAACAAGAATATCTGGTTATTTCCAATGTTGTTTTTATACACCATTTTTCAAAAAAAAAAGTTTCTACTGAACAGATATTAAAAAAAAAACAAGAATACATAATATTATGTATTCTTGATAAAACTTAATAGAAATTATGCTAGGGTATCAAAAAGCTATTCTCTGTTTTTTTAGCGATACTGGAAAAAGGTGACAAAAAATTTTTTGTTTGCGGTCTTATAACTTTTGAACGCGCCGCGATCAATATGCAAATATCTCGCGTTAAGGTCCTTGTACTCTTAAAATTTTTTTTTAAATTTTGGGGGGTTAGCCCTAAAACTGCTGAAATTTACGGTCGATTTTTTTTCGGCCAAATTTCTAACTTTTTACCATATGGGACTTTAAGTCTGAAATTTTTTTGGCAGATTGCTCTAAATGGTCGGGTAACCAATTTGCTCTAAATGGTCGGGTAACCAAAATACAGACCCCTTTGTACCCCCAAAATTAGTAAAGGGTGATTTTTTGTTTTTATTATTTATAAGCCATGTTTATATTCGTTTGAAAGCTCTATGCGTGCTGATTTCAAAAATATTAATTTTAGACTAAAATTTTTAATGGTTACCCGGTTACATACCCCCAAATACCCCCAATTTTGAAAAATGATAATTTTGTCATTTTTTCATTTTAAGTGACATGTTTATACTCATATAAAAGCTCTCGACGCACTGATTTCAAAACTATATGGTTTTTTAATTTTCTTCAGTGGTTACCCAATTTTGCACCCATCAATGTACACCCTAAAATTCTTAAGAGGTGATTTTATCATAATACCCTCATGTTTATACTCATATCAAAGCTCTCGACACGCTGATGTCAAAAAAATTATTTTCAACTCGATTTACCCAAAAAATTTTTCAGGGGTCTTTTTTACAAGTTTATTACAATACCCTCATGTTTATACTCATATCAAAGCTTTAGACACGCTGATCTTAAAAATATAAATTTATTAACCATGTTAGTTTTTTATAACCAAAAATGACCCAAAAATTTTCGGGGGTCTTTTTTAAAGTTTTTACAATACTACCTCATGGTTATATTTTTTAATTTTTATATTTTCTTTTTTACCATTGTTTAGGTGTCATTTTTTTTTGTTTTACAACCCATAATGTACCCCCCAAAATTTTTAGGGGGTCTTTTTTATATATTTATTGTAATACCGTCTTGTGTGTACTCATATAAAAACTTTAGACACGCTGATCCCAAAAATATAAATTTCAATTCGAATCACCCAATGGTTACCATTTTTACAACCCATAATGTACCCCCAAAAATTTTAGGGGGTCTTTTTTATATATTTATTGTAATACCGTCTTGTTTGTACTCATATAAAAACTTTAGACACGCTAATATTAAAGATATATATTTCAACTCGATTCACCCAATGGTTACCATTTTTACAACCCATAATGTACCCCCAAAAATTTTAGGGGGTCTTTTTTCTATATTTATTATTTTACCCTCATGTTTATACTCATATATTTCCCAAAGATATAAATTTCAACTTGATTCACCCAATGGTTACTATTTTTACAACCCATAATGTTCCCCTAAAAATTTTAGGGGGTACATTATGGGTTGTAAAAATGGTGACCATAGGGTGAATCGAGTTGAAATATATATTTTTGGGATTAGCGTGTCTAAAGTTTTTATATGAGTACAAACAAGACGGTATTACAATAAATATATAAAAAAGACCCCCTAAAATTTTTGGGGGTACATTATGGGTTGTAAAAATGGTAACCATTGGGTGAATCGAATTGAAATTTATAATTTTGGGATAAGCGTGTCTAAAGCTTTGATATGAGTATAAACATGAGGGTATTATAATAAATATATAAAAAAGACCCCCTAAAAATTTTTGGGGATATATTATGAGTTGTAAAAATGGTAACTATTGGGTAAATCGAGTTGAAATATATATTTCTGGGATCAGCGTGTCTAAAGCTTTTATATGAGTACAAACAAGACGGTATTACAATAAATATATAAAAATGACCTCTTAAAAATTTTTGGGGGTACATTTTGGTTGTAAAACTGGTAACCATTGGGTAAATCGAGTTGAAAATAATTTTTTTGACATCAGCGTGTCGAGAGCTTTGATATGAGTATAAACATGAGGGTATTATAATAAAATCACCTCTTAAGAATTTTAGGGTGTACATTGATGGGTGCAAAATTGGGTAACCACTGAAGAAAATTAAAAAACCATATAGTTTTGAAATCAGTGCGTCGAGAGCTTTTATATGAGTATAAACATGTCACTTAAAATAAAAAAATGACAAAATTATCATTTTTCAAAATTGGGGGTATTTGGGGGTATGTAACCGGGTAACCATTAAAAATTTTAGTCTAAAATTAATATTTTTGAAATAAGCACGCATAGAGCTTTCAAACGAATATAAACATGGCTTATAAATAATAAAAACAAAAAATCACCCTTTACTAATTTTGGGGGTACAAAGGGGTCTGTATTTTGGTTACCCGACCATTTAGAGCAAATTGGTTACCCGACCATTTAGAGCAATCTGCCAAAAAAATTTCAGACTTAAAGTCCCATATGGTAAAAAGTAAGAAATTTGGCCGAAAAAAAATCGACCGTAAATTTCGGCAGTTTTAAGGCTAACCCCCCAAAATTTAAAAAAAAAATTTAAGAGTACAAGGACCTTAACGCGAGATATTTGCATATTGATCGCGGCGCGTTCAAAAGTTATAAGACCGCAAACAAAAAATTTTTTGTCACCTTTTTTCCAGTATCGCTAAAAAAAACAGAGAATAGCTTTTTGATACCCTAGCATAATTTCTATTAAGTTTTATCAAGAATACATAATATTATGTATTCTTGTTTTTTTTAATATCTGTTCAGTAGAAACTTTTTTTTTTGAAAAATGGTGTATAAAAACAACATTGGAAATAACCAGATATTCTTGTTAATAACTCTTTAACCGTTGGGAATTAATGCTTAGTGTAATACAATTTTTTCTCAGTGTGACCTGACGTTTCTTAGCCAAAAGCTTAGTCTTAGCCAAAACTATTGTTAAATACAATTTAAAATGCTTATTTCTCTTGTTAAAAAACAAAACCTAACAAGAATAGCGTTGCTGTACATTTAATTTGACAATAAAACTCGAGTTAAACGATGCTGCGATAAAAATTCCTAATTATTAACCAGGGAAGATAAAAGGGCTAAAATATAGTGCCGAAACTTCTTGTTTTCTTTCTTTTGCATAGAATTATGTTTTTTGTTTTAGTTTGTTAAAAACAAAAACCAGAAGAGTTTTTAACGTACATACTTTGCGGAAAAAAAACGTACAAAATTTCGAAGCGCGCTGCTACTCGCACAAAATTTGGAACGCCGTTCCAAGTCCGATAATAAAATGTGCATTTTGCATCGTGCATTGTGGGTAAAACTGGGTTCACACTAGACTTGAGATAAAAGATTGGAGATAGGAAATAAAAGACAGGAGATAGGAGACAGGAAATAGTGCGACCGGTTAACACCGAAATGAAGATAGGGGATTTGAGTTCGTTTTGAAGCCAAAATTTGTTAGAATTTAATCAGTGTATACGAACGCGATTTCGAACTAATTTTACAATGTTTTCATCAATTTTCATGTTTGAGAATAGATTTTCTTCATTTTCATTTACTTTAAAAGGCATTACTACAATATTATTGCTTCCAAAATGTTTAAACGCGCACAAATTGGCGCAGGTCACGTTAAAAATATTGTCATTAATTAATACTTATTAGTATTCGAGCTGCGTCCAATCAAATTAAAAAATTGAGTTTTTTGAAACAAAATTTAAAATATTATTCTAATTCGATGCTTAAAGGTGCGGTGCTGCGGAGTCAAACTTTTTGTCTTAGATTTTAATGATTAACCTTACCCCTGCCCCAAATAGCCGACCAGAATTTTTTCAACAAAATATCTCCAGTAGTTCAGGAGTTATAAGTCCCCAAAAATGGCGTTTTTTGACAATTTTGTACTTGAAAAATGGCTCAATGGGTATAACGATTTAAATTACAAATTATGCACTCAAAGAAAGCGGCCACTTTCTACTTTAATTTCATATCTTGGTCATTAAGATTGGTGCAGTATTTGTCGAGATATTGCGTTCCTCGTACAAAAAATCCTCGTTTTTTTCGCTAAAAACACGAAGTGAAGGAAAAAAGGTTGCGCAAACTTCATAAAATCACTGCCGTCAATTGGTGTTTTTAACGGAAAAATCGCGGGTTTTTTATACGGAAAACGCAATATTTCGACAAATACTTCGCCAATCTTAACGACCAAGGTATCAAATTAAAGTAGTCGCTTTTTTGAGTGCATATTTTGTTTGATCGTATACTTTTATATGAATTTTTTTCTTTTTAAAAAAAATGATTTTTGCTCGAAATTATTTGAACCTGTTTTTAATTTCGGTCAAATACTGCATATTATTTCGCTACGTAACCTACTGGAAATTTGTCTAAAAAAGCGCGTTTTTCAGTATATCCTATCTTCAAGTGGAGATAGTGTTGGAACTTTGCTTCAATTCCACTATCTCCTATCTCTAAGTTTAGATAGAAGATATGAGATAGTAGTGTGACCACACTATCTTCTGTCTCCTATTTTCTATCTCAATTTTGGAGATAGGAGATAGGAGGTGAGCCCAGTGTAAACCGACCTTAGTGTCAACATCTATTTTTGGAGTTTTAATGCATTGTGCATCGTGCATTGTGTATAAATTTGAGTGGGCATTTAACTGACGGCACAAATAAAAGTCAAAAAAGCAAAGCTGTCTATTCTATCAGGCGACATCAATAATTTTTTTGGATACAATCGACAAAGTATAAACCAGGATTAAATATTGTTTTTTCGTCGGCCATATGATTCTCTTTTTTCTTTACTGAACAGGGTTTTTTGCAAAGATATTGCGCCTTATTTAATAAGAAAATTATAATAACAAGTAGCACGTGTCAGCCATACGGCTGACAAATAACTTTCCCGCATTTTTTATATTCATTTACTTATCTATTTTTCAAAATTCAACCCTTTTATGCCATTCCCGTGACTATAAGCTTTACAGAGATACCTCAGTTACCCACTCCAATTTTCGTTGGGGAGACGGGTCTTTCCTTTTTTGGTGAAAATATGTTTTCCAGCATAAAAATGTCCATGTTAATTTTCTACTAATTTAAACCACCTTATAATGCTTCCTGAACTATAAGGTTTCCCATAATATATTATTTATCCCAATCTTTTTTGTGGTTGGGGAGAAAGGTTCTTTTTTTTTTGGTAAAAGATTTCCATGTTATTTTTTAAAATTTTAACCTATTTATGACATTTTCCAGACTGTAAGCTTTGCAATGATACCTCATTTAGCCCAATCCGTTTTGTGGTTGCGAAGAGGGGTCCTTCCTTTTGGTGAAAATGTGTTGTCCAGCATAAAGATGTCTTTGTTATTTATTTTTTTTGAAAAATTCAACCCTTTTATGACATTCCTTGAAATTCAAGCTTTGCAATGATATCTTATTTAGCTCAATCCGTTTTGTGGTTAAGAAGAAAAGTCATTCCTCCTTTTAGTAAAAAAACGTTGTCCAGTATAAAGATGTCCATGTTCATTTTTCCAAAAACATGATATTCTGGTTTTAAATTGGCGTATCACTCTTACCAATAAGTTTGAGCCAATGTGAAGATAAAAGTTTCTTCAAATTTCAAAGTCCATAGAGTCCTGTTTTTGTGAAAATGCGTTGTCCAACCAAAAGATGTCCATGTAATTTTTTTAAATTTTCAACCCCTTTATAACATTTCCCTGTCTGTAAGCTTTGCAATGATATATCATTTAGCCCAATCCTTTTGCTGGTTGGGAAGAAGGTCGTTCATTTTTTATTGAAAAAACGTTGTCCAGCATTAAGATGTCCATGTTAATCTTACCAAAAACCATGATATTTTGGTTTTACATTGGCTAATTACTCTTATCAATAAGTTCGAGCCAATTCAAAGACAAAAAATTTTCACTTTCCGAAATTTCCTTTTTTTGTAAACGTTTTGTCCAGGCTAAAGATATCCATGCAAATTTTTTTCTAAATTTCAAATTTCTTTATGACATTCTCCGGACCGTAAGTTTTGCAATGATATCTCATTTAGCCCAATCCCTTTTGTGGTTGGGGAGCAAGGTAATTCCTTTTTTTAGTGAAAAAACGTTGTCCAGTATATAGATGTGCATGTTCTTTTTTTCCAAAAAACATAATAGTCTGGTTTTACATTAGATAATTACTCTTAGCAATAAGTTTAAGCAAATTCCTAGACAAAAAAATTTATAAGTTTCAAAATCCATAGAGTCCCCCCTTTGGTGAAAACGCGTTGTCCAGTATAAAGATGTCTATGTAAGTTGCTTCAAAATTTCAACCCCCTTCAACCCGACATTCCTTGGGGTATAAGCTTTCCAAAGATACCTCATCCACTTTAATCCGTTGCGTAGTTAGGGAGGAATTAGGGAACACACAGACAGATAGACAGACAGACAGACAGACACACACACACACACACACACACACACACACACACACACACACACACACACACACACAAACACACACAGAGACATTACGTCTATTTATTTATAGATTCATAATATGATTAAAATTTTGGAATGGAAGATAAAATAACGCCATTACTACGGAAGAATGAGCCGCAATTCGTAAAAAAATATGCAACTGTGACTTATTTTAAATTTCAAACAAAACCTATTAACTACAGAAAAAGACCCAGTCACGTGTATTTTATAATGACTGTGACTCATTTTGCTGTAGTTGGACGACTATAAATACTTGAAAAGCAGTATTGGCCGTTTCTGCTTCAGGAATGTTATTGTAATCCATTCCAAAAGATTCGGCAAGATCCTGCAAGTCCATTTCCAGCTCCAAAGTGGTATTTCGCACTTTTTGTTCCAATTCTTTCAGAAGGAATTCTTTTAAACCTTCCAAGTAACTGATGACGTATTGTTTGGAAGAGTCCAATGATGACTTAGCATTCTTAGCTTCCAATTTCATCTGCGATAGGCAGAACTCTACACCTAAAATAAATATTTTTCTGTTATATTTGCGTATCATTTTGAAGCTCAAGAAATAATTTCGAAAGTGATATAAAATGTTATACCTATAGACAAATAAAATTTAGCTGACCGCGATATTTGCAGTACTGAATCGACTATTTAACAAAAAAACATTGAAAATTTTTCACGAAAGCGGATTAATAACAAAGATTAAAAACTGTATTTTAATATAATTATTTATCAAATTACTTAATTTGTAACTTAAATGCAAATTTTTTTAAGGGCTAAGGTTGCTTAATTTTTGTATATTTTGTGAAAAGGTGGAATTAAAAAAAATTCTGCGCTTTTATTTGTTCTAAAAAAACATCATTACCGCAAAATTTTAATTAGTCCCCTCATGTCTTCATTCTAATTTTCAGCGTCAGCCAGATATAATTCAACCATAGGAATTGCTTAATAAGAAGTTAGTGACCTAATTATTGCAATTCTAATGGCTGATTTACATAGCAGTGGCAAGTGACAATGCGTTTCGCGCGCGTTTACCCTGTTTCTTGTAAATTACATGATAGAGGATATACGACACGGCGAATATTGATCGGTCAGCGGAGATGAAATGACGTGGCTGCGACCAATCAGCGCAGAGCAGTGCGCGGAGATGCTCCCCCTGGATTACAAGTCGAAAAACCTTTATCATGTAATTTACAAAAAAAAGGCGAAGATTTGTAAAATGAAAATTTACAAAGGTTTTTATGAAACAGGCCCCTGGTGTGAATCTGTTGTCACTTTTCACTAGGACTCCGGTGTGGAATAGGTCTTACTGTTGAAATCAAATCTCATAAAAGCAATATTAAAACTAAGAGACGTTTAACCTTAATCTAAAAATCACCAAGAAGTAAAGTTCCTTACAACTTCAAAATATGTAAATTTATTTATATTTTTAACTGTCCATTTGTGAAATTTCACATGACCCATCAAACACTGTGACTTGTTAAATTATAAATAAGAAAAAACCTGCTGTTTTTTAGTTTTTACACATCCTGATTGTATTTAAATTTTTACAACGCAAATGGCGCTTCCTTAAGCTAATCACAATTTACTAAATTTTCACCATAAACTGAATCAAGCTTCTGTCTTCTCACATTTTTCTTTATTTTTATATTATATTCTTATTTCTGTTTAGCATTATTCTGTTCTTACTATTTTTTGTGCAGGGAAGGCTGCTCGTTTGTTCTTATCACGAAACACAATAAATTTAAAATTGCAGTAAAGTTTTAGCGGAACTAAATACTTTTGTTGATTGACTTCTGGGGCCTATTTCATAAAGACGTTTGTAAATTTTCATTTTACAAGTCTCCGCCTATTTTTTGTAAATTACATGATAGAGGATATACGACACGGCGAATATTGATCGGTCAGCGGAGATGAATTGACGTGGCTGCGACCAATCAGCGCAGAGCAGTGCGCGGAGATGCTCCCCCTGGATTACAATTCGAAAAACCTTTATCCTGTATTTTACAAAAAATAGGCGGAGATTTGTAAAATAAGAATTTACAAAGGTTTTTATAAAACAGGCCCCTGTGTGCTACATATAATGCAGTTGACACTGCACAAAATGATGCTCTATATTTTTTCACTATACTGGTAGGTGTATCGGTGGGCAGCATCGATTTGGATTTTGGGGGGGATTTGGGGGATGGTATACCCCGGATTTTGGGGGTTATACCTGCCCCCGAAATTTGGAGGGTAGTCCCAAAAAAAATTTTGGGGTATACCTCATCAAATTATACATTGACATGGGAAGGGAGAGGGGTGAGGGATAACCCCTCTCAAAATTCTGAGATGGGAGTTTAACCTCCCCCCAAAATCCACTCAGAAGTGGGGTAAAGGTTAAACCCACCAGTTTTGGAGCAATGAAGAAAAAATTTTAAAATAACTTCTAACTGCCTCCAAACTTAAGTGTTGAGGTCAAAATAAGTGTTTTAAGCAATAAAAAACTTACAAATGCTATAAAAAGGGTTTTTTGACCTAAAATTGACGTTTTTTACATTCTTTTTTTTCAAAATTAAATAACGACATTGGTAAAATGCACTCCAGAACAAAACACAATGGGTGAAATGCTATTTTCATATTTTAACACCCCCCACCCTACCAAATCCGGGTTTAGCCCCCTCCCCACTCTGGACCAACTTGCCAATGTATGCCTCAAATACCTCATTTTTTAGCGTTTTTATTAATGGGAACCCCAAACTTTAACGGGGGTGTCCGGGTCGGGGGTACACCAAATGTTTGGGGGGATAACGGATAATATATTTTATAGTTATTATAGAATTTTAATGCAATTTGTCTATTTTTAATTTTGATATTTAATTTTGATGTTTCTTTTGTTTTATTAATTATTATTTTTTTAAATCTGACCTTTGTGGTCTTCCCACGGCGTCGATTCGTGAAAACTGACGGTCCCGTCTGGAAGTTTGTTGCAATGCTTATCCAAGAAGCATTTGCTGCACACGCCGGAAAAGCAGGTGTGACACCAGGATGTACTCTATCTGTCAACACGATATTGCCATTTATTAATCTCACCTGATAAATAATTTGTATAGAGTGTTGTTTAATTTGCATGAGCAAGGGTACCTAAAATACTCGTCAGAACGACACCGCCATTTTTTAATCCCACCTAATAAATAATTTGCATACGATGTCGTTGAAATTGCATGAACATGAGTAGCCGTCTCGCGTTGACAGAAAATACACTCTCTGTCAACGCGCGACATCACCATTTATGAATCTTAGGTAATCAATAATTTGCATACGGGATCGTTTAATTTGTATAAGCTTGCAATGTGTGCAGCTGATTGGACGGTTTAGTATGATGAATAGAATAGTTTGGTACTTTTTTGCTCAGCTTTTTATTCAAAGAAAAAGGGGAGTCAACGGTTGCGAACGCAGTTTCTAGGAAGCTCTAACGTTAGATTCGAAGGGATTGCGGCGGAAATTTCTGAAGAAAATAAGCCACTTGGATATATGTGTGTTAAAACTGGATGCCGAATAAAAAAAAATTATTGGAAATGAATATTTTAATAGTAGAAAAAACTAAGTCTAAGTTCAAACCTAAATCTAACCCAACTTCCTATTTATGGCTGGAAGTTTTTTTTAGTTTTTTTGCTTCCGTGTCTTATAATTTAGTGACAGTTGTAAGCTCATCGTACAAGGAAGGACCTCAGGGTTTTTGGTGAAATAAATTGCGAGTTTTGAGCAGTTAGAAAATATTAACAAATCGGGTCAGGTAATGGAAACTTGATGACCAAAATAAAAATATATTGATTTGGGATTAGTGTTGTAAAATTTTTGATTAATTTAAATAAAAGTAAAAGTGATTTGAAAAATTTTAATTTAAATAAAATAAAAGTAAAAGTAATTTGTGATTTTTAATTTAAGTAAAGTAAAAATAAAAGTAAACGGTCAAAATTTTATCTAAGTAAAGTTAAAATAAGACCTATTTTTTTAAATAAGAGTAAAAATATAATAAAAGTAATTTTAAAACGGAACAAAACACGGTTTTTTGGAGCTCCAGAACCCCGATCCGAAGTTTTTTGCAAATTTTACGTATAAATTTTCATTTAAATAAAAATTTTGGTATAAATAAATGGTTTTTAGCATGTTAGCGGCTAAAAAACTTTCTTTTGCCAGTCGTTTTAAAACAAGCCTATTATGAATCTACTCATTAAATTTAATTAAATTTTGCTCAAATTAGTTTAATTATTTGCAAGATTTTAAAAGTAGAGTAAGAGTAAAAGTAAGTGAAATTTAAAAGTCGAGTAAAAGTAATCCAACATCCGTTTCTTTTATTAGTTTATGTAAAAGTAAAAGTAGCTTTTTGAAACACTACTTGGAATTAGGCTTAATTATACATTTTTTAGACTTACATTTTTTAAAACTTAAAAATATTATGGTCCACAAAAAATTACATATTTTTTTGGTTATCGTGTTGTTTTCAGACTTTAGTATAAATCCGTCCTTAGGTCTGTTTCTTAAAAAGCGGCAGACACTTTTTTTTATTATACATATAGATTACAAGTTCTTTTCGTTCATCTTTAACTGGGTTAAAGATAAACAAACAAGCAAACAGACAGATAGCGTACCAGCGAAATTCACAAAGCGGTTTGTTTTCGTCGCAATGACAGCAGTGCAGTTTTCCGAAAAATTTTGTTTTCAATCCTGTGGCGAATTCGGTGACAAAATGACCGGGAAAAATGTTTTCATTACTACGGCAAAAAGAGCCACAATTCGTATAAAATACATGCGACTGTGACTTATTTGCGATTTCAAACAGGACCCTATTAACTACAGAATGAGTCCCAGTCACGTGTAGTTTATAATGACAGTGGCTCATTTTGGCGTAGTTTTGAACCAAACATCGGTCGCCCTATCTGAAGCTAAATACATTTAATCTATAGTCTGTTTAAAAATGATTGAGAATGGCGACAAAACGTACACTTTAAAACGTCATATTTCAAGAACGGCCTGACGAATTAGAACAACACCTATATCAGTGTGTAGCTTAGACTTTTAGCCATACAAGGGCACGGGGGCGCAAAATGCGAAATTCCCTTCCTCCCAAATTCTGAGAAGAGGAGGTTTAACCCCCACCCCCACTCAGAAGTGGGGGGGAGCAAAAAAGGTTAACCCCCCAATTATAGAAAAACGAAGAAAAAATTTCTTTAAAATAACGTCTAACTGCCTCCAAACTTAAGTTTTGAGGTGAAAATGAATGTTTTAAACAGTAAAAAGCTCAAAAATACAATAAAAAGGGCTTTTTGACCTAAAATTTGCGTTTTTTAACCTATTTTCTCTTTAAAATCAAAAAACGATTAGGGTAAAATGCACTCCACAAAAAAAAAACGACGTGGGTATTTTGTGTTTCTCGGATTTTAAACCCCCCCCTCTAATTTGGGGTTTAATCCCCCACTCCGGGCCAACTTGCCCATGTATGCTTTTAGCTATCATTTGAAACTAGAAGAAATGTTCATCAATGACGCCATCACTACGGACAATTCGGTGAAAAAAACCTAGGCCTCAAAAAATTAAAACTTTTTTATTACGGCAAGATAAGAAACTCCACTTAAGGCCGGTTCATACTTATATAAAAACGCATTTAGACAAAGTCCAAAGGACGTTTTTACATAGGGTAACTGACTTAATTTCGGCCACGCCTAAATTTCGGCCACCAATTTAGGGTGTTAGAAAATTGGCTTATTTTTAAAACACAAAAGAACTAGCACAAAAGTAACTGGATTAATGTTAAATAAAGTGCTTTTGCAAAAGTTTTTTATTTTTGTTATTCTACATTATCAACATTTTCATACAAAAAGTGAATTTTTTGTGATTTTGCTAATTTTTGCTTTGTGTTTAAACTGCATCAAATTTAGAACGAAGCAATATATAACCTTAAAATATCTTCTATTTAAGGCTCAAAGTTGTTAATTTTCATGTTTTAATATTTTCTTCAAAATCGTTTTGCAATGCGTTTAACTAACTGCGCATTTTAAGATTCCGTTAATTTCGGCCACCTGAAAATTTAGGTGAAAGAACCTGCCGTTTTTTGCTGTTTTTAAATATCATTGTACTACCGTATTTATAAAGAATTTTTTTTGCTCATTTGACTTTGTTTTGACGTTTTTTAAGCAAAAATAAAAACTAAACAAAAAATACAAATGATTAAAACTTGTTTTTTTAAGGTTTTGACATAATTATTTAAAGTCTTGCTAATAACTATTAAAATTGACAAACGGGAAAAATCAAGTTATATGTACCAAAAACAATACCTAAGGGTAAATTTGCAACCTTTCGAAATTTTTATTGTTCGTTTAAGCAATAGTTATGGCCAGTTTTTGTAGGTGGCCGAAATAAATGGCACGCGCCTTAATTTCGGCCACTTTAAAAAAAAAGTTTAAACCTTCAATGATTTTCAAGTGTAACAGAAATATTCAAATTTTGCACTGGAATAACAAATATAGCTATTGTTTGATTTTTAGGCCAAATTTTGGTTTGATTAGAAAAGCCAGAAAAAACTTATTATAAAAAATATAAAAAGGTGGCCGAAATTAAGTCATTTACCCTACGTTTATACGCTGTGTTTGTCTTTTGGACTTTGTTCAAAGGACGTTTTTACACGAATATGAACCAGCCTTTATGGCTATTATCGTCATTTCATCTGTCCAGCCGTACGCAGTTCCTTTCATAACTTTGCGCTTGGCAAGAATAACAGCCAGTGGCCAAAATTAAGCGCTGGCGGATGTTAACCCAGTTCGTCGTTACTCTGACATAAAGAGTCACAATCAGTATTAAATCAAAGTGACTCTGACCCATTTTGTAGTTAGTACAGTACTGTTAGCAATCTAAAATGAGTCACAGTCCCATGTATTTTATACAAATTGCGGCTCATTGTGTCAGAGTAACGACGAGTTACCCTACATAAACCTATTGCCTTTAGCTTTTTGTCGGTACCGGTTAGAACCTTAATTGAGAAACTTGAAGATGAAAAACTAAATATATAAAAAATATACCAGCTTTCGGTGAACTGGCCCCAGCTTCCGATTTCCGCGACTCTAAGGGCTGGGGTTCACACCAGAATGGCAGATGGCAACTGATAACTAACGCGCCCGTTTACATCATTACACCGTCATTGTCGCTGCGGTGTGAGAGGTGTGCGGTGCTCTGTGCTTCACCCATCAGCTGCCATTCCGGTGTGAACCAGGCTTAAGTTCCCAGAATTATCGTGACAGGCTTAATTTGTTTTTACTTTTAACTTCAACTTAACTTTCTCAAATGGCAAACCTAAATATTTATCAAATACTGTTGTCAAAACTACAGCCGGCTCACCGGTCATTTTATCACCACGATTTATTCCTTTTTCCCATGAAATATCCACCACTTGGCGACACTTGGGGCACTCAAACCCCTCCCGTCCAGAACCTCCCTGAACCTTCCGATCAGGGTCCCCCGGATCTCCCGGCACCTCCGATTTTACGTCATTTTTATGGGATTTCCACCCGGAATAGGCGGTCTCCGCCCCGCCCCTATTGAGCCACGCTTGAGCCAAGTTTGAAGTGCAATTTTCGCAGAAGGAATGACCGCACGGAATCTTTTTAAACCGGGTCTCCTCGTTGAAACATATAGAGCATTCCATTCTGGACGATTGTCTTTAATAGGATTTATTATTAGTTATTGCCAAATAAAGATGTCACACTCAACAGTTATAACAGTTTGGATTTTATGTATCGATAAAAATAAAATACGTATACTATTTTTCATTGTAAGTAGTTCTCGAGTTCTCGAATAATAGTTGTCAAGGTTACTTGACTATTTATTTTACTTATAGCGACATCAAACGTAAAGAAGTTGAGATGGAAAACAAATTTTTTTTTTTACTTACATAAAATTATTTTATTATTTATTGTAATTATAAAACATTATAATATTTTAAAATATCCCAACCACGCAAATTCGAATGAGTAGGAAAAATTAGGAAACAAATACGGTTTAAAGAGTCACAAATAATTTTTTGTGTTTTGATTCATTAAACAAATTATAATTAAACTAAAATAAATATTAATATTACACAAAAAATGTGGCAATGAAAATATGTTCACAGTGGGAATCGATCCATCCACCCAATTTGAAACATATATACAACTCACAACGGAGAATCGATTGAAAATCATGATTTTGTGATTTTACAATCTGTGCAGACAATCATAACGTATATGCTAATTTTATTTAAAACAATTATAACTCGGCCGAATAAAATCAATATGGCTAGAAATTCGGAACATAGATAAAACTGACAATGGAGAATCGATTGATAATTATAATTTTGTAATTTGACAAATTGTGCGGTCGATCACGATGTATATGCAAATTTTATTTATAACAATTATAATGCGGCCAAATAAAATCTATATGACTTAAAATTTGGAAAATAAATACAACTGACAACAAAGAATCGATTGATAATCACGATTTTGTGATCTGACAAATTGTGCGGTTGATTATGACGTATATGACATTGAAAAATCGATTGATAATCACTATTTTGTGATCTGACAAATTGTGCGGTCGATCATGACGTATATGCGGATATTAAAGCTAATCTTAACGGCCACTGGTTACAAGACAAGACTTAAACTAAACTCGAATGCCATCAGGAAGCGTCATTACTTAAACACTGATTGTTGTTGGATTAATGCCAGCGGTTTATTTTAAATTTATTTCCAAATTATTGAAATGGTTAAAATAAAAATAATAAGAATACCGTGCGTATTTCTGTTATTGTTTTTTTTATTTTCTTTATAATTTTTCTGCGTGCCGTGCGGCTGGTACGACCACTCTGTCGCTTCTACAGTGCCGTTGGGTTTAGTTAAAAAATTACTTAAAAATGTGTGATTTTAACAAAACTAAAATAAACATAATGGAAGTTAACAAAAGAGGCTTAACACAAGTAAGTTAATTATAGGTTGCCGAATTTCCACCAAGTTAGTTATTTAGGACTTGGAGATAATTCGATACTCACAATTTGCCCCCTTGAAAATTCGCTTCATAAACGCAATTTTTGCAAAACAGTTCATTGCAGACAATTGGCTCCCTGGACAAATCCCCCCTAAAAAATTCGCTCTCTATGGACATTTCGCACCCTGTAGTGTTGTTACAGTATTAGGGCTGGTTCATACTTATGACAAAACGTCCTTTGGACAAAGTCCAAAGGACAAAAGTCCTTTGGACCTTGTCAAAAGGACAAATACAGCGTAAAAGCGTCCTTTGGATTTTGTCCAAAGGACAAAGTCTAAAGGACAAAATTCAAAGGACAACGTAATTATACTTTTTGTCCTTTGGACATTTCCCTTTAGATTTTGTCTTTTGGACTTTGTCCAAAGAGCAAATTCTAAGTAGCGCATTCATACTTCGTCCAAAGGAAAAAGTCCAAAGGACGTTTTGGCTTTTCTAAAATGGTCCTTTGGACTTTGTCCAAAGGACGTTTTGTCATAAGTATGAACCAGCCCTTACTGATACTGGTGCTCGAACCCTTCCAGTACCACTTATTTTAGTTCCAGTCCTATACTGGTACTGTACTCAATTAAAAAATTCAAAAAAAACAAAAACAACTGGTAGTGTACTGTATTAAAATTTTGGTTTGAAAAAAAACTGGTAATGGTACTGGAAAAAAATCAGGAAATTAGAAAATACTCGTACTTAAACTGATTTTGATTCAATCCTAGTACCAGTACCAGTATTGATAAGCAGGTTTAGCTCAAAATCTCAATTGATGTTTCTCAGCGCAGGCGTAATAGGTGCAGTGAAGGCTTGTATTGTTATTGTAAATCAAAAATGGGTTGTTCAAAAAAGATAAGGAGCCCTTAACTTAAGAGAGCCCTTCAATCGGCCTACCTTAACTCTTTGCGTTGTTCAAAACTTGTTAAGGTATTTAGCTCAAGATGCGTTGTTCAAAAATAAGGTACGCACCTTAAATCCCAAGATAAGTTGAAAATTTAAGTCAACTATTGGAGGTAACTTATCTTTTTAAATTAAATTCAATTTAAATTTGAGTTTTTTTTGCTAAAAACTTTTAAAATAGGCAATTATATCATATATTGAATATGACAAAAAATAAAAATCCAAAAAAAATTTCAAAGAAAGCTCTATTTACTTAAATATTTTATTTTTAAGCATTTTTTCTCCAAATACTGATTGTAAATCACCAGTGTTGTGTGTAATCATTAAGAAACGTACTTTAAGTTTAATGTACGTATCATATCCAGTAAGGAACCCTTATGTTTTTTTGAACAACCAATGATAAGGGGCCCCTCAATAAGGTACAAAACTTTAGTAAGGGAGCCTTAATTTAACTTAACTTAACTTAACTTAAGTTATGTCGATTTTTGAACAACCCCCCCTCCTCAGGACTTTATTATTGTAAACAACTGCAAAGTTAGAAAATTACTAATTTACGCAATTATTTTGTAAACAAAAATAATGAAAATTATAAATTTTATTATAAATTATAAGTTTTTGATTAAAATTTAAATTTGAAGCTTGTTAATATTTTTAATGCGTCTTACAAACAACCAAAGACTGTACAAAATTTGAATGACCACGTTTTGAAAACAAATCGACCAACACGAAATTAATTTGTTGTGTAAGATCCAAAATTAACAGTCATTTAACCAAAGATGGAATTTATCTTTTTTTATAATTATTTTCTTTTGAATTAATTTTTCGTAAAAAAGTGAACATTTTTATTTTTTATTGCACGTATAGTAATATTTGTTCTTCAAATATGCATTACTTTTGTGCAAATTTTGGCTAAGATTCGAGGTCATACAGCCTTTTAAACTTCTAAAATAAAAACTTTGCTCCAAAGCTCCAATCTGCATCACTTATTGAAAATATTTTTTAGATTTGAAAATTAAGATTACAAATTATTAAGTTTACAAACCTTAGGCCTGCTTTTAACAGGGTCTTTACTCTAAACAAAAATACAAAATTACTGCGTGTTGATTTAAAAATGCATGCTTTGCAAGATAGTTTTGATAATGCGCGCCCCGAAACACCTGATTCCCTTGGAGCCACATGCACAGTGGCGTGCCAAGGGGCGGGGGTGGTTGGGGAAAGAGGTGGGCGCCTACTTCCCATAAAGGCTAAAATCGGATTTTTCTTTATTATTAATTCAAAAACTTCCCTGATGCGTTCCAAAAGCATATTATAGTCAAAAAAATAATAAATTTTCCGCTTCGCGGTAGTTTAAATTGATAATTTATCTTAGTTTTTCAATTTAAATCCGTTATGCCTATGAATATTAAAGGCATACATGTAAAATAAATCTACTATAAATAAAAAATTAGACTTTTAATAATGTTTTAAACATATATTTTAAATTTAAAGGGATAAACTACCGTAAATTTAGTAATACTTATTAGCTGGCGTGTTCACTGAGGCTTTTGTTTGTACCGGAAAAGTAATTTGTCAGCCGCACGCAGAATTACCCTAATATTGTCACACCTATTCTCTGTTTTTTAGCGATCCTGGGAAAACTGTGACATAAAAACTTTCGTTTGAGCTCTTAAAACGTTTGAACGCGCCGCGATCAATATGCAAATATCTCGCGTTAAGGTCCTTGAACTTTTAGCTACCTCCTGAAAAAAAAGTTTTCAAAAATTTTTGGGGTTAGCCCCAAAACCCCCAAATTCAGGGGCAATTTTTTCAGCCAAATTTGTAAGTTTTTACCATACAGGGTTGAGCTCAAAAATATATAATTTGTTAGGGGTAACCTACCTGGGTCGGGTACCCCGAGAGGTGTAAGGAGGTCAATTTTACGATTTTTGCTAAAATTCCTTGTGTAGGGGTAGCAAGTGCACTTTTTGGCATAATGCTCCAAAACTGTTTGAGTCACAGGTTTGAGACCCGGGGAGCATTCAGTGTATAAATTATTCTACACATTAAAATTTTGAATATTTTGAATAATTTGATTTATTCAGCAGACAGTATTATGTAAAAAATTTCATCCAGCAGTTTTGCGTTCACAAATTTTTATTTCAACACGATAAAAAATCTACAAGTGGATTGTTTAACATAAAATAAGAACAATATTGTTTTACACACAGTCTAACTTTCCTTTTAAAGCGTTTTTGTTGTCACCCATGCGTGTCCGTCAAGCCCCGAGTAATGTTTTTCTTGAAAGTTTTTAATTTTTCAAACCTAACGAAGGATTAAATTCCACAATGCATTTTGATTTCTTCATTGAATTTGCGGAAACTAAATCGTCGTTACTACGGCAAAATGAGCCACAGTTCGTATAAAATATGTGTGACTGTGACTCATTTTAAATTTAAAACAGGACCCTATTAACTACAGAATGAGTCAGAGTCACGTGTATTTTATAATGACAGTGGCTCATTTTGCCGTAGTAACGATGAAATGTTTAGAGTTTGATTGACTCCAGAGATCGCAAACTGTCACGTTGGTCCATCAATTTCATGATAATATAGAGACGTTTATTTTCCCGAGAGTAGGCCATTTTGTAAACGCATTTATTCTAAAATATTTTTTTAATTACATGATAATATTCATGATAATATTTTTTGTGGAAAGACTCACCCTTCCCATGTACACCAATTATCGAAAACTTAATAATAGCTCGATTTAGTGCTTAAATTGTTAAGCCTTTGAGCCATTTTCTAGAATCAACCATGTCTCAGTTCTGTTTGGCGGCCGTAATCGGTTCGCTGTAATTTGTAATCAGAATGTTTCTTCTTTTTTATTTTGTTTATTTAGAATAAACTTTGATTGATTGATTGTTTGAATATAGAAACGCTTATTTTCCCGAAAATAGGCCATTTTGTAAGCGCATTATTTGTTCTAAAATAATTTTTTTAATTTTAAAAAAATCTCGATTTCGAACAAACCATTAATTTAAAAAAAGTCAATATTCATGTTTGGAAATACGCAGTTCCGGCATTAATTTAATTTAATTTTGTGATAAAATATAATATTTTGATTTTAAAAATATTAAAAAAGTTAAAAACGTAAAATATTTTATGATGAATAATTTAAAAACTTATTTAAGCTTCTGCTACAAATGGCCGAAGCTCAGGTGCCACCATTCAGTAAGTTAGATTTCTGATGGATTTCTTAGATAGGCAAATTTACAGTTTCGAAAATAAATTTCACAAGTCAAATCTGTCAGTTTCCAAGCACAATTTTACAGTATAATTTTGTTCCAGCTCTTTTGCAACGTATTATTTAGGGGCAATACATGTTCTTAATACTCACTCCTTTTGCCGGACACTATAGTTTTAGTACTGCCTCGTGCAGTAATATAAAAGCAAAGTGCAAAGTAATAAAGAAAGTAAAAGTTTTTAATAATACTGAATAATTTACTGCTGCAAGAAGATATTTTTTTCGGAAGATATTTTACAAAAGTTATTTTTTCCAGACACCGTGTCGACACGCCCGACGTGGCCGCACCCTGTCACGCCACGCCCGACGAGGCGCGGACTTACAGGTATATTTTTTGTCCAGACGTTTTGTACAGATGCCGGACGTTACCTCGCCGAATTTTTATTTCAAAAGGTAAGGAAGGAGTACCTTATGTTATAACTGAAGATTGAAGGCAGAAAAACCTGCCTCAAAAGCAGGTAGAATGCAGGGTAGAGTCGGCTAGAAAGCAGTTAAAAATGTCCTGAAAGCAGGTAAAATGGAGTGTGGAGGCAGTAAAAACTCTCTGAGGGGCGGGTAGGGGGCTGGTGGCACTGCTTTTTTCGTTAAACTTGCATATAAGTATTAGGAGGCAGGTAGAAAACACATAAAACTGCCTCGAAGGCAGGTATGAGGCAGGAAAATTTTTAATGAAAGCTGATAGGAAGCAGGTAAAACCCTCCCTTAAATATTGAAGCACACCTAGGGATCGACCGGGGCAGAATTATTGCTGATGCCGGGGCCGGGGCCGGGGTAGATAAAAAGTGCCGGGGCAAGCCCCGGTCGATCGCTAGGCAAACCGTCCTAAAACGGTTAATCCAGCTTTTACCCGCCTCAAAACTTTCCTACTCAATGCCTTTTATCTGATAATTTAAATTTATTTGGCTCCCAACTGCAAATTAATCTATGCAATACCAGGGTAACCGTAGCACCAACTTCCCCTATCTGCTTACGAAAACATTTCAGAAACCTCCACACTGCCTCCTGCCGGTCCGCAACACAATTTTAGTCACTTCTTAATCTGCCTCCATTTTACCGAAAGCTATACGAGCCATTTTTTATAAATACAGCACTTATGGTTGAATTATATCTGGCTGACGCTGAAAATTAGAATGCAGACATGAGGGGACCAATTAAAATTGAGCGGTAATGACGTTTTTTTTAAAACAAATAAGAACGCAGAATTTTTTTTAATTCCACCTTTTCACAAAATATACAAAAATTCATTAACTTTAGCCCTTAAAAAATTTGCATTTAGTTTAGAAATTAAGTAATTTGATAATTAATTATTAAAATACAGTTTTTAATTTTTGTTTTTAACCCGCTTTAGTGAAAAAATTTTAATGTTTTCGTGGTGAAACAGGCGATTCAATACTGCAAATATCGCGGTCAGCTAGATATTATTTGCCTATAGTTTTGAAAAAACTTATTAAATCCTTTTATATACTACTCAAAATGCAAATTAACCGAAAAATTTGGTAAACAATTGAGCAAGTTTACAAATATATTGTGCATTTACCTGAAATTTATACAAATACTGCACATTTGAATTTTTATCGGCATCCCAAAGGCTTATTTGCCCGGTCTTTTTATCGGACACCAGAAAAACTTTTTGGTCTCTTGCCGTTTCCGAAAGGAAGATTTTTTCCAATTGTATGTCACCTATAATAAAACATTCATGAATTCAGAAAAATATACCAAAAATAAAAAACGCTTTTTTAAAATTTACAGCCAACGATTATCGGAAAAAATAGAATAAAAATTTTAGTTTTACCTTCATATGAAAGGTCCACCCGTTTAACTCCCCATAGACTATCATCGTTTCCAATAGAAATTATGTCAACAGATTTCCACACTGAATTAGTCAAGTATATGTCGGTAGAGTCAGCTTTCTCCATAATTGGACCTTAAAATTTAAAATTAACTTGTATTCGGACAATAAAGGCTGGTTCATAATTATGTAAAACCGTCCTTTGGACAAAGTCCAAAGGACAAACACAGCGTATAAACGTATGTAAAAACGTCCTTTTGACTTTGTCCAAAGGATGTTTTTACATAAGTATGAACCAGCTTTAAACGTTTCGAATTTATTTTTTAATAATTTAGTTTTTTAATTATTTTTTAATGTAAAGTTTATATCAGCAGAAAATTTAAAATGCATCTGCAAATAATTCCAGATTATTTGAAAAATAATTTTTTTTATAATTTGATTTTTAGGTCTGCCTAAGAAAAACGCTTAAAAAACTACTAGAATTTGATGTGTTTTTTTTCTTTTGTGTGGTTTCAATGTGTTTTTCAAAACGCACTAAATAACACTGTATTGTACTAATTTTAAAATGGTGTAAGTCTCGACCCGGGAACGTTGTATGGAGAATCACAACAGTTAATTCAATGTACACAAAGGTCTCGAGACAATTTGAAAATAATTTGTATACGACCGTAAAAAATTAGGACGAAAAAATATGCACAACCAACTATATTTTACAGAAAAATTGTTTTATGTTTATGTTGTTTTAGTTGTATTTATGATCGTGTTTTTTTCGTTAACCAACGGCATGTACAAATTATTTTAAATCTTCTCGAGGCCTTGGGTACATTGAATTAAACGTTGTGAAGGGAACGCAAACTGTTTTTATTAAAAAAAGGTTAAAAATAAAAGCTGTAAACATACAATGTAATCTTAATATTAATTTGTTCCATTAATTTGTTCCATTAGTTTGTGTTAATAATGTATAACTATAATACTTAATAATAGTATATAATAAAAAGGATATCGAAATTCTTGATACTACCAATAAAATGTTATTGATAACAATTTTTTTGTGCACAAACCTATTTCAGTGTATCGAGAACCAGGAGAATAGTAAATTGATTTAAAACTTGTTTCGTCTTTGATCTCCAGAGTTTTCGTTCCGGCGAATTTGTATAAGGTTGTCGCCGATGTGGCAAAAAGGTCTCGACTGGAAAATGTAATTGGTAAGTTTTCTTTGTACGGTAGGTACCAGTGTTGTCTATCTCTGCAACAAAAATTGTATTATTATAAAATTAATAAAATTATAAAATGTGAACAGCCAAATTTTGGTGTTGCAGTGTATTTTTTTGTCTTTAAATGAGAAAAGACGATCGTACAATACAGAAGGAACCAACGGTTTAATTAAATACGAATGATTAAACAGGAACTAGCGGTCGATGACAAGTTATAACAATTTTTTTCAACAACAAGTGCAGTTTATACTTCTGAAAAGACGCTTTTTGACGAGCGGAGAATAAAGGTGTAATAAACGTGTTATTATAATAACATTTATAACGTAATAACACTTACGAAACTTTAAGTTGTTCAATATTTTGGTTATTTCCAATCAGCAAAATGATGAAACCCCAGCCGGATCCCGTCTCCACATTCACCATGGCGCGTCCTTTGGACCCGGGTAACTTGGAAACCCGGGAATAATTTCTGTATTTTTGGCGCAACGGAAGAGGACCTAAATACGCATATCTATATGAAAATAGCGGTATTTTATTGATATTGTTATGCATATTGTTTGTTTGCTAGTTGTTTGGCCTTGCGTATCTGGCTATAAAAGTGCGGTATACTAAATCACGGTGTTTTTTTTTTCGCTTGGTTTTTGGTATGAATCGATGCGTCAGGTTTTACTGAGTAAAAAATTGTATTAAAAGAATTAATTTTTAGCGGTTGTCGAGATATCAGCAAGAATATCGCTTGATAATTCCATCGATTTTTTTCCGCCAAACAATAGTAAATATGTACCCCCGATGAGCGATTAAAAAACAGTGGACAGGCACTTGTGCCAAGATTGAGCTGAACTCAAAATACATTAAAAATTAGTTTATTTAGAATAAAGCATTACAACTGCAATATAATAACTAAAAAAACAGAAATTAGTATTATTAAAAATTATGCATATATTTTCATAACAAAATTTGCATATAAATTATAATAAATACATCTGAATTTTTATGAGAAAGAATGCTTTTGCGAAGTCCAACACAAGCAAAACAAAACACACCGTGACTGGTGTTTGGTAAAAAACAAAAATTATCTGAAATAACCAAGCGATATTCTTGCCAATATCTCGACAATCGCTGAGAATTATTTTTTTTGAAATACAATTTTTTACTCAGTAAAACCTGACGCATCGATTGATATCAAAAACGAAGCGAAAAAAATATGCCATGATTTAGTATACCGCACCCTTAAGTAAAATAATTTTTTTTACAAATATCATGCATCAAAAAAGAATATTACGATTATTATTTTTTTTTAGTTTCTAACAAAATCATCTTATCTATGTTTTTTAGCATGACGCGATTTGTTTATATTTAAATATTGTTATTTAATGTTGCTTTTCTGTTTAAAACTAAAGTAAGTTACAGAACTGTGTTTTAGTAATGTTTTAGAATTGATCCTGTATGCTGACGACTTGTGTCTTATTAAGCCAATAGTAACTATAAATGACGAATTAAATCTTAATGAAGATATAGCAAAAATAAACCGGTTTTTTGCAAAACGGTACCTTAGGGCTGGTTCATACTTATGACAAAACGTCCTTTGGACAAAGTCCAAAGGACAATTTTATAAAAGCCAAAACGTCCTTTGGACAAACCAAAACGTCCTTTGGACTTTTGCCTTTGGACGAAGTATGAACGCTACTTAGAATTTTTCCTTTGGACAAAGGACAAAATCCAAAGGGAAAAGTCCAAAGGACAAAAGTATGAATACGTTGTCCTTTGGATTTTGTCCTTTGGGCTTTTTCATTTGGCCTTTTCCCTTTGGACTTTTCCCTTAGGATTTTGTCCTTTGGACAAAGTCCAAAGGACAAAAGTCCTTTGGACTTGATCCAAAGGACGTTTTGTCATAAGTATGAACCAGCCCTTAGTGTGAGTTCAACTAAAACAAAGTACATCGTCATTTCATTGGCTAATCAGCGGCCCAGTTTAAACATTGATCTAATGCTGGGTAACCAAATTATTGAAAGAGTGAATAAGTATAAATATTTGGATCTTACCATTGATGATAAACTTTCGTGGAGTAAATACTCCGAAATTAAAAGTGCCCAGTCAAGAAAAGCCGCTGGGACTTTAGCCAAATTTTAGGTAAAAACGTAAGTTCACGTGTATTAAGAGATATCTTTTTTAGCACTGTCATCCCCTCACTGAGCTATGGTTTGGCTGTCTATTATCCTTGTTTTCAAAAAGACCGTTACAAGCTGAACAGTGCACCACAATCAAGTTTAAGAACGATTTACAAAAATACAACTTTTGTTTGGAGCAGTTGCAATCTTTACGTAAAATTCCATCTGTTGGCCACACAGCGGCCAGTTTTCGAACACGTCTTATGTACTGTTATCATCACTAAATTCACATTCCTCCTGAAAATCATCTGTTAATGACTGCCAACCAAGACGTGAGAAGATCTGACAGACTTAGAAACAATATTTATGAATATGATTTGTCAACCAAGCACTTTTTAAGAACTGATTTGTCTGCTTTAAGCAATCTATAAAACTATGGAATGGGCTTCCAACCATAGGTGGGCAGTCTCTCGGATTTTGGCGGGGGCTATAAGGGGGGGGGGTGTCAAATTTTAGGGGGGGGGGTGTCCGGCAAGACCCAAATTTTGAGGGGGGTGTACCCAATATTTCCGCGCTGCCTTAAAATGGGCTTAAAACGCAAAAAAAAGGTAAAACAAGCTTATAAATGCTTTAAAACTGTGTAAAATTAAAATAAGACCTTATTTTGCAAGTTATAAAATTTATTTTTTAATTCTTATAATAATAATGTGTTTATATATGCTTATAATTAGATTATAAATCATAGTTTTTTTTAATAATTACGTAATAATAGAATAGTAATATTATTGTCTTGATTATAAAGTCAAGTATCACAAACTTTTTAATCCATAATCTTATATTTAATTAAAGATTATATACATACATGGGCGTAGCCAGGAGGGGAGTCTAGACCCTTCTTTTAGGTCGGCAAAGGGAAAAATTTGGGGTTAGACCCCCTTTGCAGTGGCGTGCCCATGGTTTCATTTTGGGGGGGGCGGTCTGGGGGCACTACTAATCCGAAAGGGGAGTCTGGGCGCGAGAGCTCCCAGCGGGGTCAAGGGGCGGAGCCCCTTGTCAGGGGGGTCCGGGGGGGCAGAATGCCCCCTGGGGGGAGAAAATTTTTAATTTAAGGCGCTAAAATACACTTGAAATTTTATTTCCAGATGATACTTATTACAAAATTTAAGGTTTCTTATACCTACACATTTAAAACATGTGTTTAAAACATTATTTAAAGGATAATATAGAGTTTATAGTAGTTTTATTAAACTGTATACCTTAACTATTGAACGGGATAATAGATTTGTAATTGAAAAACTAAGATAAATTGTCAATTAACAATTAACTCTCCGCGCGAAGCGCGGAAAATTTTTTTTAGCCCTTTTATAACACTTAAAAATTTTTCTCCGGGAGGCGAATTTGGGGGGGTGTCCCCGACTACCCCAAATTTAGGGGGGGGATGTCAGCAAAATCTGAAATTTTGGGGGGTATAACCCCCCCTGCCCACCTATGCTTCCAACCATTTTTTTGAACACACCAAATATTCCTTTTTTAAATCTATGCGGGACATTAATTTTTTGAATACATTTTTTGAAAACAACCAATTTTATAATGTGATATAGTTATTTCTGTTTTATTTAATTGTAGTAAATAATATTATTAATTAATAGCTGTAATTAATGATTGTGATATTTACGTTTTTAATATTTTAATTTATTATTTTAAAATATATTATTTTGCGTTTTGCAAAACTGAATAGATTTTAGCTGCTTTTTTGTTACCAATTTCAGGGAGTCATGAATCCTTTTGAGGTTGGAAATGATTGAGTAGTATTAAAGAAATATTCAGTTTTGCTTATTGGGTCATACAACTTCAGTGCGGTGTAAACTTGCTTCTGTATGTTCCTGTCTTTGGATGAAATAAATATTATTATTATTATTATTATTTAGTTTAGAAGGACCAAAATAGTACTTTTACTTGTTTACAATTTAAAATATTAGTTTATAGTTCGAAAAAAACTCTTGATTTATAAACACACACCACTTGCGTAGTTAAAAACCACGTCTTTCCGGATATTTTTTTCGGAATAATAATTCTGTTAACTTGCATCTAAATTGATCGAATTTTGAAATTTTGGTATTGGCTACCCTAGCTTTTTTTCTGCGAAGTTTTATAAAAATTAACGAATTTAGATTATTTAGGATACCCATCTTTGAATTTTTTTTTTTTTGAACCAATAACTCAAAGACCTTTTAAGAGCATTGATTAGATAAATAGCCTTCTGGAATAACTACTGAGATTGAAAACATTAAAATTGTTTTTTTTTTATCAAAAACATAAAACTTATTTTTATGTTATAATTTATTTTTATTTATTGACCGCTCTTAACCCGTTCCTGTAAGTGTATTTTCCCCGGTCACCACGGTTAAACCTTAGTCCCAGCACGATAAAACCTTCATCTTACGGTGTTCCTCTGACCATTGTAGTGCGTAAGCAAACTTCATCGCGGTTAATTCTACATATCGCCAAGGTAATACCTAGAAACTAGGTAACAATATATGCATGTTAAAATTTGCATAATTATTACCGTAACAGTTTTACCCATTTCCATTCGCCATTGATAAAGTTTAGATAAATACCTTGCAAAGTGCAGTCGTTTGTAAACAGGAAGATTCCTTTTTCGTAATCGGTTACGATCAGAGTGGTGGCATCCAAAAGTGAAAAATCGGAAGGCTTACTAATTAAGTTGGATCCAATTACCGTTCTTTTCGCGGCCTTCTCCGCAAAAATCGCCGGGTTAAAATAAAGTGGTTCAAAGCCTAAAAAATTAAAGATGATAACTTCCAATATTCGGTAATTTTTATTTATTTTTGTTAGTTTTATTAACAAAATTTTGTTAATATTATTTATTCACCTATGGTTGAATTATATCTGGCTGACGTCGAGAATAAGAATGCAGACATGAAGGGACCAATTAAAATTTTATTAAAGTTTTCGAAGTTTTTTTCGGTTATGAAGTGTTTTTTTTTAAAAAACTAATAAGAAAGCAAAATTTTTTTTAATTCCGCCTTTTCACAAAATATACAAAAATTAACCAATATAGTCCTTAAAAAATTTGCATTTGGGTTCCAAGTTAAGTAATTTGATAAATAATTATTAAAATACAGGATTTGAACTTTTTTATTAAACCGCTTGAGTAAAAAATTTTGAATAGTTTTGATGTTATATAGTCGATTTAATGCTGCAATTATCGAGGTTAGCCAGATTTTATTTGCCTATAATATTATGTTTACAAAAAACCTAATGATACGCTTACAACAATTTTAACCGTTTAAAATTTTTTCGTCCAAAAAGTGCTGCAGATTTGCAGAAGGGATTTCGTGCCAGTGCTGCTCAGTGGTAAACTCCATGTCCAGTCGGCGATCCGCGCCAAGTTCAAGACTGAGCAGAGGTGGCGTGGAACCCCTTCTGCGGATTTGCAGCGAAAATTAAAGTTAAATTAAGTTTCGCATAAAAAACATATTTAAGAAGGTTATTTATGAAATTTATTTTGATTTAAATAATAAAAAAAGTGGTTCAACTGACACCATGAAAACATAAAAAATAGTCGCTGAAATTCGTAAAAACTTATTTAAGTCATGAAAATTTTCATTTTTTGGCTCTTTGGCAATTAAAATGACGCAATTCGGAAAAATTTCGAGGATTTAAAGGTTTTTACACAAAAAAAGTTTAACCCGTTCCCGTGATATCCGAATCTTATTATAATTCTTACTTTTTAGATTTTCCTCCGACAAGACGGCGCGAGAAATTTCCTTATACGGTATGTTGTTTATTTTCAATTGCTGCTTATTTTCCAGTTTACTAGCGAAATCCTTTTGACCGGTGAGTTGGAACAAATATGGTAACGAGTACTAAATTATATATATATTTTTAAATTATGTGTTCGGGATGACGTAAAGCTCGTTCACACTTACGCACTTGCAAACATAATGCATCAGAACCAATTTTCAGCCAAAACTATTCTTAAATACAGTTTAAAATGCTTATTTTTCTTAAAAAAAACCTAACAAGTGTAGCTTTGCTGCACATCCAAGTAGGAAAAAAACTCAAATTAAACGATGCTGCGAAAAACACTCCTGAATATTAAAGATAAAAGGAAAAAATTTAATGCCGAAATCCCTTTTTTTCTTCATTTTGCATAGTTTTTTTTTTTAATTTTAATAAAAACAAAAATAAGTTTTAACTTTTATTTATACTAGCCTTGAAAAATGCTCTAATAATAGAGCAGGAAAAAGGGGCGATTTTTCCCAGGGCGTATGTTTAGACAGAAAAGATGTAGACTAGTCTGAGATGGACATTATGTGGACTATAGGAAATTTGCATTTGGTTTTGCCAGCTGCTCACTAAATAAAAATTTCTACGATATGATAATGATTTGTTTATACATTGATCTACTCACACAGCACTGTTGCATTTTTTTTAGTTTGATGAAATGTCAATTGAAAAAATCATACTCACAGCAATCTTTGACAAGCGCGAAATCGCCACTTTTTCAATTAGAAGGTTATATTTGTATGTGTAAGAAACAACTATAAATTTGAAAAAGTGGCGATTTCGCGCTTTCAAAGATTGTGTGAGTATGATTTTTTCAATTGACATTTCATCAAACTAAAAAAAATGCAACAGTGCTGTGTGAGTAGATCAATGTATAAACAAATCATTATCATATCGTAGAAAATTTTATTTAGTGAGCAGCTGGCAAAACCAAATGCAAATTTCCTATAGTCCACATAATGTCCATCTCAGACTAGTCTACATCTTTTCTGTCTAAACATACGCCCGGGGAAAAATCGCCCCTTTTTCCTGCTCTATTATTAGAGCATTTTTCAAGGCTAGTCTACCACTTTTTTTGAATTAAATTAAAAAATAGCCTAATAAATTATAGTTTTAGCTGCGCAATGACATATGTTTATAATCATTCTGTTGCCGAGATAAAATAAAAAATAATAATAAGAAGAAGAAGAATTTAAATTACAAAATTAACCCACGTTGTTTAATTATAGTTAGTGCGGTGCAGTTGCGCTCCAGACAAAGTTTACCTACGTTCTCTAAATATAATTGGCGCGATGCCGTGCGCCAATGATTGCAATTATAATTTTTAAAGTAAAAATAATAATAATAATAGATTGATGATAAGATGATGAACATGAATAACAAAATTTACTCACGTTCTCTAAGTATAGTTGGCGCGGTGCCGTGGGTTAAATTGCAGTTGGCACCCCGCACCACCGATGATTACTGGCACGTGGCGCTCCTGCGCCACCGACGCTTATTATTATTTTTTAGTAAATAAAACTTAAATTAATTTTGTTAGCCATCCGTAATGCAAGAATTAAAAAAAGTACTCTATTGTTTTTGCCGTTTTCCGCGCGGTTGAAGCAGATGGCGCTGGAAACTGGTGCCGTTTCTGCCACCAATTATAACCGGTCTGCTATTTTTGTGCGGTTTTTATGAGGGGATGTTGGTTGTCTGCTCTGTACAATCCTTATTGTTGCCAAAAGGCTGTTATTGTGCGGTTGGGAGTTTTTATTTGTTTATTTTTTAAATTTTTTATTTTGATCAATAAATCTGTAACAAGGACTTAAATCAAAAAAGTGCTTCCTAAGAAAGTTGCGTAATTCCTTCTTCTTTCTTATGAGCCCATGTTTATTTTTGATCAATCAGTAACGAATGAGGAATATCGTTTTTAAGAATGGAGCGTTGGAATAATAATAATAATAATAAGAAGAAGAAGAAGAAGAAGAAGAAGAAGAAGGTTCTGAATTTCAAAATTTACCCACGTTCTCTAATTATGGTTGGCGCGGCGCCACGGGGCTAATCTCGCCCCGCGCGCGCCCCGCTACTTTAATAAAATAATAAATAAAACTTTGAATTAATTTTGCCATCAGTAATGCAAGAATTAAAAAAAGTACTCTGTTGTTTTTGCCGTTTTCCGCGCGGTTGAAGCAGATGGCGCTGGGAACTGGTGCCGTTTCTGCCACCAATTAAAACCGGTCTGCTATTTCTGTGCGGTTTTTATGAGGGGATGTTGGTTGTCTGCTCTGTACAATCCTTATTGTTGCCAAAAGGCTGTTATTGTGCGGTTGGGAGTTTTTATTTGTCTATTTTTCAATTTTTTTATTTTTATCAATAAATCGATAACAAGGACCTAAATGAAAAAAGTGCTTCCTAAGAAAGTTGCGTAATTCCTTCTTCTTTCTAATGAGCCCATGTTCATTTTTGATCAATCAGTAACGAATGAGGAATATCGTTTTCAAGAATGGAGCGTTGGAATAATAATAATAAGAAGAAGAAGAAGAAGGTTCTGAATTTCAAAATTTACCCACGTTCTCTAATTATGGTTGGCGCGGCGCCACGGGGCTAAATCGCCCCGTGGCGCTCCCGCGCCACCCATGATTAAAATTTAAATTCGATGGTTCAAAAATATTTAAAATTTGATTCGTTTTTAAGCGGAAGGGTTCTCAACGTACGTACTTTGCAGAAAAAATATGTACAAAATTTCGAAGCGCGCTGCTACTCGCAAAAAACTTGGAATGCCGTTCCAAATTCGATAACAAATTGTGCATGATGAATTGTACATTGTGTGCAAGTGTTAACATCTTCAATTTAGCAGTTTTAATGCATTGTGGATTGTGCATCGTGAATGGTTTCTGAGGCAAAAATTATTTAAATAGGCACTTAAAAACTGCTTAAAATTTGTCTCCAGCGATTCATATGGTTATATTTTACTTTTGTCTTTATAATTTAACTCCTACACAAAATGTTTATTACATGAATAACAGCACCAAGCCGACGCGGAGCGTCGGCCGTGGGGTTTGGGGGCGTCTTCCCAACCGCCAGAGGCAAAAATTTTCGAACATATGCACTAAAAACTGCTAAAAAATTGTGTAGCGATTCATATGGTCATAGTTTTACACGAGTTTTGATAACGTAAAGCTTTATCTATTTGTTTATGTAGTGGCAGCACCAAGCCGACGCATAGCGTCGGCCGGGGAGTCTGTGGCGGGTCCACTAAACGCGTGCTGACTAGGTGCTATCTTAGCACGTTGATTAAAACTCTTGTTAATGTTTTAATTTCTGGGTTTTTTCTTGAGAAAACTTATGGGACTCTTTTTTTAAATAATAATTAATATTAAAGAGTTTTATGCATATTTGTTTAAAATAAAATATTTAATAAAGCCTTAAACCGTAGTTAGGAGTTTTGCTAACCCGTAACTAGGGGTTATTGCTTTAATAGTTTGTATATACAACAAATATGTATAAAATTAATAAAATATCAGTTTGTGCCAAGTAAACAAAAAGTTTTGTTAGATTTTTCGAGAAAAAAAACCCAGAAATTAAAACATTAACAAGAGTTTTAAACAACGTGCTAAGATAGCACGTAGTCAGCACGCGTTTAGTGGACCCGCCCCTGGGGGTTGTCCCACCAACCGCTGAAAATTTTTTAAATATGCACTAAAAACTGCTTAAGAATTGTCTCCAGCAAATCATATAGGCATAGTTTTACTTTTGTTTTTATAACCTAATTCCTAAACAATTTGTTTGTTACAGCTTAATTAGTATGATGTTAAAATTTTGTACTATATCCAATAAGGTTGTTTCTTAATTCTATTAAGAAACAACCAGATTTATATATAAATAATTGGCTAAATTATTTAAAAATATGCGCGACTGCAAGAGGTTTGTGATTATTATAAGCAAAAAGTGCGGTTGAACAAATTTTTGGAATAACAAAAATAGCTATTGTTAGATTTTAGAATGAATCTTGGCTCGATTGAAAGAGCCACGAAATAATTATCCAATAAAATAAAAAAAGGTGGCCGAAGTTAAGTCAGTTACCCTACGTATAACGTACGCATATTTTAATTTTTTTAATATCCAAAATATGTATACTATGCACTTTGCCCCAAAATATATGCATATGTATGCAGAAAAGTGACAAAAAAAGCACGCGTATTCATATATTTTGCGGAAAAATGCATATATAAGCATATAATTTTAAAAAAATGCATACGTACGTATGTATATAAATTTATGCATAAGTATGCATAACATACATATGTATGCATGTAAAATATGCATATGTGTGCATTTAAATTGGATCCACACATACCCCGTATAATTTGTTCTTTATTTCTCTTTTTTTTCTTTATTAATTAATTTTCATGTATTCTTGTTATTATTAATATTTTGTAATGCAAAATAAAATAAGACCGTTACTACGGAAGAATAACCCACTATCTGTCTTAAATATATGAGACTGTGACTTATTTTAAATTTCAAACAAAACCCTATTAACCACAGAAAAAGACACAGTCACGTGTATTTTAAAATGACTGTGACTCATTTCGCTGTAATTAGGACGACAATAAATACCTGAAAGGCAGTATTGGCCGTTTCTGCTTCAGGAATGTTATTGTAATCCATTCCAAAAGATTCGGCAAGATCCTGCAAGTCCATTTCCAGCTCCAAAGTGGTATTTCGCACTTTTTGTTCCAACTCTTTCAGCAGAAATTCTTTTAAACCTTCCAAGTAACTGATGACATATTGTTTGGAAGAGTCCAATGAAGACTTAGCATTCTTAGCTTCCAATTTCATCTGCGACAGGCAGAACTCTACACCTAAAAATGAATTCTATCAGGGTGAAAATAGATGAGTGGTAAAGTAACAACCACTCGTTCTTTGAGAAAATATCACGTGCAGAGAAACACATGACGCAACTAAATAACAATTGGTTATATAACCGCTGAAAACTTTTTTTTTAATTTCCTCGCTCACGGGTTTATTGTTTATTTCTTCCTGGCGGAGAGCGGTTACGCCCTTAATTTCAGCCTGGAAGACTTTAGCTTTAAAATAAATATTTTTCTGTTATGTTTGCGTTTTCATTTTGAAAGCCCAAGAAATAATACCGATAATTAATAAATAAGTGATCGATTGTATTCAATGTAATAATTAGGAATTGCTTGATAAAAAGTTGGTGACCCAACTCTAAAATCTGGGGCCTATTTCATAAAAAATTTTGTAAATTCTCATTTTACTAATCCCTGCATATTTTTTGTAAAATACACGATAAAGGTTTTTCGACTTGTAATGCAGGGGCAACATCTACGCGCACTGCTCTGCGCTGATTGGTCGCAGCCACGTCATTTCATCTCCGCTGACCGATCGATATTCGCCGTGTCGTATATCCTCTATCATGTAATTTACAAAAAATAGGCGGAGTTTTGTAAAATGAAAATTTACATACGTCTTTATGAAATAGGCCCCTGATTCACATCGCGGTGCCAAGTGAAAACGATGTTGCTTTGGTGTGAATCTGTTGTCACTTTTCACTCGTCACTCCGGTGTGTATACGCATTATTACTGTTGCAACGAAATTTCATAAAAGCAATAGTAAAGCTGAAGGACGCTGAGCGTTTAAACTAAGCCTAAAATTGACCAAGAAGCGAAAACTGCTTATAACTAACTTCAAAATATGTAACTTTATTTATTTTTTAACCGTTCACATAACCCCGCAAAAATATTGTAACTTGTTAAATGGTAAATAAGAAAAAGCATATGTTTTTTATTCTGACACTTCCCGATGGTATTTTAGTTTTTGCAACGCAAGTGGCGCTTCTTTGAGCTAATCAAAATTTACTAAATTTTCACCATAAACTAAATCAAGGTTTAGTCTTCTCACATTTTGTTCTTTATTTATAATTTTTTTCTGTTTAACATTATGCTCGTTTTTACTATCTTTTGTGCAGGGAAGGTTGCTCATTTGTTCTTATCACGAAAAACTTTAAATTAAAAATTACAGTATATTCATGATTTTACCTAGTCATTGCGATGTTCAGGGGGCCATGTAAAACTCAACACATGGACGGTTAAAAAAAAGAAATAAATTAAAAAATTAAAAAAAGGAAATTCAGAGAAAAAAAATTTAATAAATAAAAACAAATACTCCAAAACAAGTTTGTAATTACAGTTTTCTTTATAGAACCAGTCATAACTCACGAATCTATTAAGCAATTGTAAAAAGTAACCTATCATTTTACACGTCAAATACTTTAAATTTTAATGGTGTATTTAGTTTTAACCATTTCGAAATTTTTTATTTGATTAATAAGTTAAAACTCTCTCATAATTCGCACAATAGTTCGTCGAAAATTATTTTGATATCATTACTCTTTAAAGAATATTACAAATAAAATGATAGTTTATTGTAAAATTTAATGCATAATTTCAAGAGTTATGATTAATATTATATGATAATTAACATTAGCGCTATATACAAATAGTCATAACTCCTTAAATAATCAATTAATTTTTAAGGTCTAAGTATCATTTTATTCGTAATATTCTTTAAAAAACAATAATATCAAAATAATTTTTGATGAACTATTGTTTAAAATATTTCAGATTTTTAACTTATTAATCCAATAAAAAATTTCCGAAAAGTTAAAATTAAATACAGCATTAAATTTTACAGTATTTTACGACTTAAATTATAGTTTACTTTTTACAATATTTATGGGTTCGTGAGTTATGACTGGTTTTATAAGCAAAACATTAATTTCAAACTTGTTTTGCAGTATTTGTTTTAAATTTATTTAAAGAATTTTTTTGAAATTCCCGTTTTTGATTTTTTCAATTCCTTTTTTTTAACAGTCCATGTGTTGAGTTTAACATGGCCCCCCGAGTGACTTTAACGTGTTATGCAGGTGTTCCAGCACAAAATAATCCTCTATGTTATTTCACTATACTAGACACTGGTCCGACTTAGAAAACACAAGTTATACAACATGCTACAAGAGCTCATATGCGAAAACTACCATGATACCTGCGCATCTTGTTAGTATGTTAATTTTTTCATCGGCGCGTTTTAAAAATCTTTAAGATAATTTGCACACCAAAAAATATTACAGCAGTTTCCGAATAATGTTTATATAGCAGGTGATAGATTTTAGGACTATTAGACTTTCAATGCAACCTGTCTATTATTAATTTTATTATTTAATTTTAATATTGTTATTTTGTTTTATTATTTATTAGTTTGTTTTATTTTACCTTTGTGGTCTTCCCAAGGTGTCGTTTCGTGAAAGCTGACGGTCCCGTCCGGAAGTTTGTTACAGTGCTTATCCAAGAAGCATTTGCTGCACACGCCGGAAAGGCAGGTGTGACACCAGAAAGTACTCCATCTGTCAACGCGACATTGTCATTTATTAATCTCACCGAATATATAATTTGCATTGGGTGTCGTTTAATTTGCATGAGCAAAGGTATCTGAAATACTCGTCAGAATGACACCGTCTTTTTGAATCCCACGTAATAAATAATTTGCATACGATGTCGTTTAAATTGCATGAGTGTAAGTACCTGCATGAGCATAAGTAGCGGTGTCGCGTTGACAGAGAATACTCTCTGTCAACACGCTACATCGTTATTTATGACGGGAAGGGAACGGGACACGAGAGTACTGGACACGAGGGTACTGGAAATGATAGTACTGCGCTTAAAAAAATTGCGTTCACCACAACCTCCTAACAAAATCAATTCATTATGCAAGTGTGTGAACATAACCGTTTGAAAAAAGCGGAATAAACTTATTACATAACAATAGTTTCTTTTTTTACGCAAATCATTTTGTTTGTTTAACTGATTTTGTAGAAGGTATGATTATAAAAATAAACCAATTAAGACATAAAACAAAAACAAGAATTTCATAACATTTAAACATGTTCGTGTAATTTGTTTACAAAATAGTTTGTTTACATTTTCGTGCAATTCATTTCCAAAATAATAACTAGCTTTAAAAATGCTGAGAAGCAATGAGACGACTCAAAAGATAAATAACATTGCGGTTGGAGTTATGTTTTGGGTGTGCTGTCAAAACTTTTTCGTGGTTATTTTTTGTGGTGTGTAGAAAAAATGCATTCTGTATAAATCCTTTGGAAAAAATAACTGCAAAATTCATGGCAAATAATTCTGCTATTAATAACTTTGCAAAAAACACATTCTAGTAAAATATGTTCTAAAAAACTATTTCTGATCTTTTTTTTTTAACTGTAAAGTATTCGTTATTTTTTAAAAACGCACTGTTAAATATTATAATAATATTAATTATAATATTATCATAAAGTTTAGCTAAATTTTTGGCTTTTGCTTATGCTTAGGAAAAATAATGTTTTTCATGCAATGATGTGGTTTTAAAAAATCCCAAAAGTTTTGGGTTTTAAAAGCAATTTTTTTAAAAAAAATTTATCAAAAAACGCAATTATTCGATCAAAAATCGATAAAAAGAGCCTACGTAAATAAATGACTGCAAAGGAAATTGCTTAATTCGCTTCATTTTTTTAATTTTCATACGATTTTATGTTTTAGAAGAAATAGAAATTAAATAACTTCTTGCTGTTTTCATTCCACTCATTATTTAATATTACTTATAATTTTTTCCTAAAGCAGGGTTTCGGGGCTTCAGAGCTTCGGAGTAAGTTCCAAAAATTATTATTATTATTATTATTAAAAAGCAAAAGAGTAAATTTTGTGTAAAATCTTCTTAAAAAATTTCTAATTATTTATGTAAAAAAAAATTGTGTGTAAAATGACCTTCGAGTCTTAGAATCATTTATAAATCCTACGTAATCAATAATTTGTATACGGTATCGTTTAATTCGTATGAGCTTGCAATGTGTGCAGCTGATTGGAAATTTTAATATGATGAATAGTGCGTTTGATATATTGTTGCGCCGTTTTCTAACCAAAAAATAAAAGGGGACTCAGCAGTTTCGACCCCACCTTCCAGTTAGCATTGATGTGATATTCGAAAGGATTGCGGCGGAAATTTGTCAAAAAAATAATTAATAATCCATTTAGAGATATACCCGTTCCCGTGATGGCATTTCCCATGTTACAACCGTGAAACCTTCGTATGACAAAATTCGAAACCTTCGTCTCACGGTGGAAATATTTTTATATGACCAATGTCGTACGTAAACCTTACTGCGGTAGGCTCCACGTTTGACCTAGGTCGTACATAATTTTTGTAGGTGATTAGTGCCAAGTGAGCGAGCAAATTGAAATGGTTAAAGCTGTACGGTGGCAATATGCAGATTTTATTTAATATGAAATATCCTACGTAATACACTGAATCCGTGATTAAAATCTGCAAATTGTTACCGTAGAGCCAGGGGCGTAGCCAGGGGGGGTACGGGGGCAATATCCCCCCTCAAATGAACCCTTGTGCCCTCTCAAATGAGATGGACCGAACGGAAAAGGTAGAGGTAGGGACGGGCGCACTCCCCCCTCAAATTGGGCAAAACCCAAAATTTTTCTAAGGCATACGTTTTTAATTTTGAGAGAAAAATTTTTTTTTGTAAATATAAATTTAGAAACATTCCTAATGCGTTCTAAAAACATAAAAATACCCCAAAAATTTTAAATCTTTTCCGCTTCGCGAATCGTGAAAAGTGTACATTGATAATTTATCAGTTTTTTTTTTAAATTTCAATGGATTGTGCCATTCAACACATAGCTTCCGCTCTCCACCCTTTCTTAGCGAAGCTTGGCAATTTGTATAGGTTCCTAATATACTTTTTTAGCATTGTGTTATAAAAAATTTATTGTAAATCACAATGCATGCAAAACCATAAATGAATCAATATAAAAAATTTTACCGCTACGCGGAAAGTTTAGATTTATATAGAGTAGAAGTAATGTTATCGATCATAAAATATTATCTTTGCTTTTATAACTACATCCGCACTCATGCGCAAAATTTAAACAAATTAGCTTTGTTAATAAAAAATTGGGTATTATAGTATAATTTTATTGCCAGATCAATCAAAAAACAAAAATAAAAGTATGTCAAGCCATTACCAGGGGGCGATTTTTAAGCAGTTTTAAATACATATTTAAAAAATTTTCGGCTCCGGCGGATGTGGCACTCCTCGCCCCACCCACCCCCATACGTAGCCATATGGCTACACCACTGAAATGGGCTAAGAAACTTAAAATGTAAAAAAATTGAAGATCGATAAGAAAATACATTAGAAAAATTTTTTTTATATCAATCAAAAATTATTTGTATCAGTCAAAAAATTTTTGTTTATTGAAATAAAAAGTTGTATTGTAATCAAGACAACGCCCAACTTCACTGTTTACCGATAGTTTTCGATGCTTGTCACTGTAAAAAAATTGAATAAAAAAGTTTATAGCAGTTTTTTTTTAATTTTGACTCAATTATAGGTGTAGTATTACAGCAATTTATATTTTTATTTAAATTCTATCTGTCTAACAAAATTTTTCCAAAGAATATTTGTGTTTAAAATTTCAAAGTGCCTCAAATTACTGAGAAGCATTCAGCCTCAAACTGTTTTTGTAAGCAAATAATCTTTTAAGCTATGAGTGCAATGTTAAGTTTGAAGCACCCGCTTTTAAAATAAAAAAAATATTGATTCATAGAGACTGCTAAATTACTAAATTTGAAAAGTTTTCAATAGGGTTTCCAATAGCAGTTTTTGGTCCTATTTTCTAAAAATTTTTCGAGGGGGGGGGACTGACGCCCACAGACCCCCATAGTCGGGGGGCTCCGCCGCTCCCAAACCCCCGTATGCATGGGGTATGGGGGGTATGAGTATTCCCGTATGTATGGGGGGCTCCGCCGCTCCCAAACCCCCGTATGCCATTTTTTGTTAGGCATATTTAGTGTGCCCCCCTTTTTTTACCTCAGCCAATCCTGGCTACGCCCCTGCGTACAGCTTTAACCATTTCAATTTCTTTGCTCATTGGGCACTAATCAATCACGCAGACCTGTGCACGGTCTGGAAATACCCCCCGGAATATTAGTGGCTTTGCCCCTCTCTTCCCCATTTATTGCCCCCCCCCCCAACCAAAAATAAAAAAGTAAATAAAAATTTTGGCGTCGTTTTTGACCAATTATGACGCCGTCGTCGCGAAATTTTTGCAGATTTTAGCCTAGTTCAATGCATTTTAAGCCATTTTAAACTTATTTTTCCTTAAATTTCGCTTTTTTGTCCCTTTTTTCCTTCTGTTTTCTTCTTTTTTTCCTTTTTTTTCCTTTTTTTTCTTTTTTTCTGTTCTTCCCTGTTTGCGGATCCCGTTTTATTGCCCCCCATTTCAAAAAAAACTGCCCCTTCCGGAAGGGAAGTGCAAAGATCTAATCACGCACCAAAAATATGTATGACCTTAGTACGACCTAGGCCATACGAAGGTTTCACGGTTGTCACTGAGGAAAAAGCAATTACGCGAACGGGTTAAGTTAAAAATGGAGGCCGAAAAAAACGAAGATTATTGGAAATGAATGTTTTTTGTGTAATTGTGAAAAAACCAAGCCTAAGTTCAAACCAAAATCTAATGCAAATTCATTTTTAAGGCTGGAAGTTCTTAGTTGTTTTTTGCTTCAATGTCTCATAACTTGATGACGGCTGTAAGTTTTTCATAAAACCCACTAGAGCCTTGTTGGTAAAGTAAATTGCAAAATTGGAGCGGTTAGAAAATTTTAACAAGTTGGGTCAGTGAAAATGAGAACTTGAAGACCGAAATATATTGGTTATATATAATGGTTTGGGATTAGGTTTAATAATGAATTTTTTAGTCTTAAGTTTTCTTATTATTTAAAAACATTTTGGTTCACAAAAAATTATATATATATATTTTGTTGTCGTGCTGTTTTCCAATTTTTGGTATAAAAATTTGCTTAGGTCTTGTCTCACGAATTCGCTGAAAATTTTCCCAATTATATATAGATTATAAGGGGTTTTATTTGTAACTGTGTGTACGATGAGCAAACAAGCAAACTGACAGATAGCGTACCAGCGAAATTCGCAAAGCGGTTTGTTTTCGTCGCAATGACAGCAGTACAGTGCCCCGAAGAATTTCGTCTTTAATCCTGCAGCGGGTTGGTGATAAATTGACCGGGAAATATTGAAAATTACCGCCGATTATCCACCTGGGGGGGGGGTGTTTTTGTTGTTTCTTTGTTTGTTTTTTTTGGGTTTTTTTGTTGTTTTTGTTTTGGTTGTTTGGTGGGGTGGGTTTGGCTTTTTTTTTTTCTCTTTTTTTTTTCTTCTGTCTTTTTTTCTAAACAATTAATTAGTTTAGTGGGGTGGGCTGTGGGTTTGGACCCTTCCTATTTCATAAAGACGTTTGTAAATTTTAATTGTAAAAATCTCCGCCTACTTTTTGTAAATTACATAATAGAGGATAAACAACACCGACAGGGGAAATATTGAATAAACAGAGGCGATGTGATAACGTGGCTGCGACCAATCAGCGCAGAGCACTGTGACTAGATAGTCCCCCTTGATTACAAGTCGAAAAACCTTTATCGTGTATTTTACAAAAAATAGGCGAAGATTTGTAATATGAGAATTTACAAAGGTTTTTATGAAACAGGCCTAAGGCTTGTATTTTTAAACCATACCTGACTTGTTCTGTGGCCGGTCCACCAAAAGTGTATCGACTAGGTGCGATTTTAGTAAACGTTGTTTAAAACTTTTGATAAAGTTTTAATTTTTTTGATTATTGCGTTTTTCTTGAGTAATCCTATAGAACTATTTCTATATATGGCCTAAATTGATATTTTACTATTTTTATGCATATTTGTTTTAAATACAAGCTATTAAGGCAATAACCTTATAGTTAAAGGTTAACACAACTCCTGACAAGAGTCTAAAAAACCGCAAAAAATAAAACATTATTAACAGTTTTCAAGAACATGCTTACATAGTCAACACGTGTTTATTGGACGGGCCCCTGAGAGTTGCTTTTTACTGTTCACAAACTATACTGCCTACCTTATATACCTTCGTTATATACATATATGTATATATCGAAGTAGACGAGCGCGCAGCTAATTGAACAAAGTTAAGTGCAGTAATTGATATTTTATTAATTTTGCGCATAATTGTTTTAACTACAAGCTTTTAAGGCGTTACAAAAATCGATCACTAATAAAATTCCTGTATCGCCCGAAACTGACTGCTTTTTTAAGGCCAAAGCTACATATTTTAAATTTAGTATTTGAAGTTCTTCGCACCAAGACTACAGCTACTTAAAATTCCAGATCGATTGATTCAGTTTAGTCAGTATCAAAGGAGTAGTGTGTTTCGAAAGATAATAATTTAATTTGTGAAATGCTCCTCTACTCTGATTAGGGGTAAAACTCCTAATTATCGGTTACTTTGTATTAAAAATATACATAAACTTAATAAAGTATTAATTATTCCGTTTAAGCAATAAATCAAAGAATTTTCAGGGAAAAAAGTTAAAACAATAACAAGAGTTTTTTAAAACTGTTAGCACAATACGTAGTTTACCCGCTTTTAGTGTAACGGCCGAGAAGGGGCAAAACCTACCCCAAAAACGTAAAGAAAATCAGCGACTATCTAAGCTGAACTTAAACTAGGCCTTAGCAAAACCTAAGTCTGAGAAAAACTCAAGCCTAAAGCCTAAGCCTAATCGAAACCTAAGGCTAAGCAAAAGCTAAGCTAAGTCTAAACCTAAGCAAAACCTCTAAGCCTAAGCAAAATCTAAGCGAAGCCTAAACCTAAGCAAAACCTAAGCCCAAGAAAAATCTAAAACAAAGCAAAACCTAAGCTAAGCCTAAGCAAAATCTAAGCTAAGCCTAAGCCTAACCAAATCTAACCTAAGCCTAAGTCTCAGCTAAATCTAAGCTAAGCTTAAACCTAAGCAAAACCTCACCTAACCCCTCCCCTGTCATTTTTGGGATAGGTTTTGGCCTTCGGCGTACCACGGCCTCCGCTTTCTATTTCCGCGACTCTAAGTTCTTTTGCTTTCAAATCAAATTTACTTTCTTTCAAATCAAGTTTTTTCACTTTCAACTCCAGCTTAATTCTCTCATAGCCGAACATTTCGTCGTCACTATGACAAAAAAGAGTCGCAATCAGTACAAAATCAGCGTAACTCTGACTTATTCTTTCATGGTAATGAGGATTTATAAACACACCGTTGTCAACAGCTACAGCGGGGGGGGGCGGGATCGTCCCCTCCCTTTTCTCGGGGCCGGGTCCGGCGGGTGCACCCCCGCCCTCCCCCGGGTGTGCCGGGGGGAAGCCCCCCCGGGGAAAAAAGCCCCCCCGGTTCCTGGTGGAAAACTTTAAAAAATAAATTTAAATTTTTACCTACCATTTGCCCCGGTTAAGAGTCCCTTTTTCTTTAATTGTGTATACTATGACAAAAAGAGTCGTTTCAATCAGAATGAATAAATGGTTTTGCCGATCAGCGTAACTCTGGCTTATTCTTTCATGGTAATGAGGATTTACAACATTTTACAATACACACCGTTGGGGGGGGGTGGGGGTTTGGCGGTTTCGTGCTCCCCTGTTTGGGGAGTCTTTTTCCCCGTGGGGGTCATTCTCCTGGGAGTCAACAGCTACAGCCGGCTCACCGATCATTTTTTCACCACGATTTGTCCCTTTTTCCCGCGAAATATCCACCACCCGGCGACACTTCGGGCACTCGAACCCCTTCCGTCCGGGACCTCCCTGAACCTTCCGATCAGGGTCCTCCGGATCTCCCGCCTCTTTCGATTCAACGTCGTCAGTTTTGTGGGATTTCGGCCCCGGGTCGCCGGTTTCCGCCCCGCCACTATTGAGCCAGGCGTTGGCCAAGTCTGAAGTGCAATTTTCGCAGAAGGAGTGACCGCACGGAAGCTTTTTAAACCGGATCTCTTCGTTGAAACATATAGAGCATTCCATTCCGGACGATTGTCTTTAATAGGGTTTATTATTAATTATTGCCAAATAATGTTGTCACGCAATAACAGTTTCAACAGATTTTATTTGTCGATAAATATATATCCTTTTGGTTCAGTCATAACACGTCGAGATCTAACAAAACATCTTTTGGCGCACAAAAAATTAACACAGAAGGTTTAATTTAATAAATATATGAGTTAAGGTTAAGGTTGAGTCACTTTAACTAACCGTAAAAATATTATAGGTGTACTTTATAATAATATTTTTGTCATTGTAAACTTAAAATACGTATACAATTTTTCATCATAAGAAGTTCTCGAGTTCGTGAATAATAGATCTCAAGGTTACTTGACTATTTATTTTACACAATATTTTGCATCATTTGTAAAACATAGTTTTAAACTTTTTTAAAGTCTTAAACTTAAAGGATTTGAAAAATTTGATAAAAAAAGTATTGTATAAATAATTTTGGCAATAAAATTTTGATATCGTAGGATTTTAAATATTGTGTCAGTGCAAAACTTAAAAAATGTTAGTGGATTTTACATTAAAACTACTGGTGCGGCGTTCAAATAAAACGTAAGTATTTCTCAAAATCATCGTGTAATATCCGGTTATGTCATGAGCAGATTTCGTGTTTTTCGTGATACAAATATCAACAAAGATTTTTTACAAAAATACTCATATTATTATTATTATGTTATGTTTATTATATTAATACATTATTTTATATTTCGTTATATTATATCACATTATTTTATATTATATATCAGCATATTCAGCATATATTTATTTAACATATATCAGCATATTCCTGATATTACAAAACTCTAATTTATAAAACCTTTTAAAAAAACACACTGTCAATCGAAACTTTTGATAAATTAGCAATCAAACCATTATTCACTAAGTATTTTAAAACAAGCACTATTAATGCATCCGCAACCCCCCCCCTTTTTTTCCCTTTTTAATTTAAACAGAAAAGCAAAGACAGACTTCTAAAGTAACGAATCAAAAAATAAGCGAAAAACGTAAACTCGAACGCGGGTATGTTTTAGCGCTCAGGTTCTGAAATTTAATTATTTTAGTCTTCCTTAATCATGGGTGGCGCGGGAGCGCCACGGGGCGATTTAGCGTGGCGCCGCGCCAACCATAATTAGAGAACGTGGGTAAATTTTAAGATTCATGTTCATCTCCTTCTTCTTATTATTATTCTAACGCTCAATTCTTAAAATCGATATTCCTCTTTCGTTACTGATTGATCAAAAATAAACATGGGCTCATTGGAAAGAAGATAGAATTACGCAACTTTCTTTCTCACTTTTATTCATTTAGGTCCTTGTTATCGATTTATTGATCAAAATAATAAATTGAAAAAATGGACAAATAGAAACTCCCAACCGCACAATAACAGCCTTTTGGCAACAATAAGCATTGTACAGAGCAGACAACGAACAGCCCCTCATAGAAACCGCACAAAAAAGCAGACCGGTTTTAATTGGTGGCAGAAACGGAACCAGTTCCCAGCGCCATCTGCTTCAACCGCTCGGAAAACGGCGAAAACAACAGAGTACTTTTTTTAATTCTTGCATTACTCATCACAAAATTAATTCCGAGTTTTATTAAAAAAATAATAAGAAGTGTCCGTGGCGCGGGAGCGCCACACGGCGATTTAGCCCCACAGCACCGTGCACACTATAATTAGAGAACGTCAGAAAAATTTTTAGTAATTTATGTTTATGTTCTTCTATTTATAATTATATTTCTAACGCTCATTATCTTAAAATCAAATTAAAACCTTTTAAAATTTATAGTTGTTTCTTACACATACAAATATAACCTTCTAATTGAAAAAATAGCGATTTCGCGCTTGTCAAAGATTGCTGTGAGTATTTTTTCAATTGACATTTCATCAAACTAAAAAACATGCAACAATGCGGTGTGATTAGATCTATGTATAAACAAATCATTATCATATGGTAAAAATTTTTATTTAGGGAGCAGCTGCCCAAATCAAATGCAAATTTCCTATAGTCCACATAATGTCCATCACAGACTAGTCAACATCTTTTCTGTCTAAACATAAGCCCGGGGAAAAATCGCCCCTTTTTCCTGCTCTATTCATAGAGCATTTTTCAAGGCTAACAAACTACAAAAGGGACATAAAAACTAAACTATAAACAGATACATTACACAAAATAGTTGATAGTAAGTGCGTGTTCAACATTTGAGATTTTAATTCTACATTCCAATATATTTTTATGTCACAAAATTTTTTGAAGTGGAAAGATGCAAGCAGTGAAAAGGAAGAGATAGTAAAAAAACACAAAAGCTTTATTTAACACAACTTTATCAATGCCTCATCAAAAGTTTAATTTACTGGCACAAAACTGTAGATAACAACTGCATATTCTACGTGTGCTCATATTAAAGTATTTAACAGGATAACATAAAAATGCGTTCAAACTACTTTTTAGCAGCATACTATGAAATTTCCTGGTGATGCATTATTATATTTTGAATTGCCTAATTTACATATAAATCCATCAAAAAAGAAGATGCATTTGACATATTTACGTTTAACGTAAATACATTTATGTAATTTAACAGTAAAATTGATATGATTAGGCGTGTCATAATAAATTTTTTAAAAGAGCGTTTTTTAATTGAAATAATTTAAACTCGTGTGTATGTCTTTTATGTTCAACTTTATTTTACTAATTTAACTGATAACGATTTTTGTGTGAAAAGGAAACATTTTATAGAATAAATAAACAAATTTTGATTTATAGCACTATATTTTGTACATTACATTTCATTGAAAATGTATTTATAAAACCAAAATCGCAATAATAGCTTTAAAATATATATAATTACTCCAAAGTAGTTGGCCTTGTAGGTGCAATGGTTGTGGTAGACGAGCTGGTGGAAGTGGACGTTGTGGTTGAAGTAGACGTGCTGGTGGAAGTAGACGTAATCGTCGATAGAGAAGTGCTGGTAATGCTGCTAGTTGAAGTCAAAGTGGTATTATTTATTACTGTTGTAGAGTTGTATTCCACCGGTGCAACGGTAGGGAAGTCAGTGTACAACGGCGGCGATTTGGTCACATTCCACATTGGGTCGTAGAGTTTAGGACGCTCATTGTCTAAAACAAAAAAATTTATTTGTGCAGAGAGATGTTTAAAAAAGACCGAAAAAAGTTGATGTTGCGACCGTATTTCAGGATTATTTTTTGAACTTCAGGCAATGTAGTTTTAGAAGCAAGTTCACTAAAAGTTATATATACAGCCTGCGTTTCGGAAACATTTTTCATTTGGACGCGGTTTACCGTCATATTTCTAACTATAACAATTCAGGTATAAACTAGAATGCTAAAAACTAGAAGGAAAGAACTTGACAAGAACTAGAAGGCTAAAAGCAGCTAAATATAGTCTCAATGATTTTACCTGATTGATAAAAAAATGTTTCTTTCATTTTCAAAAAATCTCAGTTGTGTACAGCTAGCTGCTTTAAAAAATATTTCAATAAGATTTGAGAAGAAGAATAGTTTACCAGTGAAAAAACTCTTACTAAACGAGGAAAATTCGCAAATCCAATTGTAGAACAAGTGACAATTTTTCGCCAACCAAACCACTCGACCGGGGCGGTTGAGCCTGGAAGGTTGGACGTAGTAGGACACACATTTATCACCTCCTGTTAATCTGGAAGTTTCTGGCCTGAAACAAAAAAATATATGACATTCAAACAAAAAATACTTGGGTTTGGGTGTTTTTTGAATCAGTCCGAGCAGTTTGCAAAATCAAAAGTTCAGAGTTTTAAAAAACTGACTCATCTTTTAACCTATTACAAACGGTTTCAGAGGCGATGCTACCATGAAAAAATGTTCTAGTATAGCCAAAATATGATAAATGGTTGATTAAATTGTGGTTTCCTGAGGTATATTGTTTTTTTTCACACGAAAGGTTTGTAAAAATTTTGTTATTTTTGCAATTTTCAAAAAACTTCATTCGGCCAAGATTTTTTCACAGATTCCGGTTTTGTTTTTTTTCAGTGAATTCTGCATGCGAAATACAACTCACTATAATTACACGAATAGTGTTTCATTTGAGCGCAATGGAATGCAATAAGCATGAAATAGTTTTTAGCCATTTTATACTTATACCTGTTTACGATTTATCGTACACTGTTTTTGATACTGTTGCAGTTAGTTATAATAAGTATTTAAAATTGGAAAATCAGCAAAAACTGAACATAAAAAGAGGGAAATAAAACTAAAATAAAGGGGATATCGTTTGTATTAAACCTTTAAGGATTAAATTATTTCTAAAGGGTTGTGTGGTTTTATTGCTTGTTAAATTATGCCTTTACTACTCCTGCTCCTGCAGTTTTGCAAATGTTAATAAATAAATAAATAAATAACATCGTAAATATTAATATACTGCATAAGTGAATTTATTTAAATAAATTTAAAATATTAATATAAAATGTGCTTACGCAAAGATTACGCTGCTACCATCATTCCATTTTGCTTGTGGTGTTCCGCTGATTTTGGTGCTTTGCAAACCGATCCAGAAATATTTCACCTTAAAAATATAATTGGTGTAAAATTACTCAATATAAACTTAAGCCCGGTTAATACTTTCGCCAAAAAGAAAAGTCTAATAGCAAAAATTTAAGATCTGAAAGAAATTTTCGACGACTACCTTTAAACATTTACCTAAACTTTTTTTAATGATGTGTTTATACTAATTTTCTACTAGCGTTTTTGACGGCTTGGAAAACTTTCGGATGTCTTTTGATAGAATTTTAAACAGTGTTCAAACTTCTTTCAAACAAAAAAAAAACTTTAAAAATTATGAAAATCCCAAACACGATTTTAATTGCTCAAAAATTGGTGGTTTGAAGTTTTTTTGATTTGGGCATTTTGGATGAAGTACGAATTATGCATTTATTTGTTATGCAACGCGTTCAACTTTTCTTATATGCAAGGAACGAATATTGAAAGTACTAATAATTCTATTATCCAACTTTTTGGTACATTCGTTTACTGGAAATAACGTATGTATTTAAAAAACGCAGATTATCTATGCATACACCCTATAGATGAAAATTTCTCCAACAAGGAAATAATTTACAATCCACCGTTTACCTTACACTTCTAACTGATTTATACGTAACAGGTAGTAGAATTCAAAAAACCATCATTATCATACCTTTCTTCCATCGATTCCTCTTAATTTGTCTGCCAAATACTTGTGCACATTTTCATCGATTGGTCCAACCAAATCCCCGCCTTTGGATGTGCAGGTTTGCTTCGCTTGATCCCACGAAAGACGCTGGGTTCTTGAAGATCTGTATTCAATACTGTAGCACCGCCCATTAAAAAAATCGGATCCCAGAGGGCAAGTGCGTTGCCCTAAATTTAGTAATATTTTTGTTTTATACTTAAGGGGCAAAACGTTCGCGTATCGATTGAAAACTTGTTGTTCTTACATTAGCTGAACTTATCTTTCTTAGCCAGATTATACAAAAAGGCTGCAAGACAAATCAAGAGAGAACAAAAACATTTAACAATCCCCATATTTAAAGACATTTTGTCCAATTTCAGCAAAAGGTCGCTGTTTCAAACCCAGTCCCAAGCCATAATTTTTTAGCTAATTTTCAAAACTTGGGTCATCAAGTCTGAAGTAATATTTGTTGACTTATAAAATACAAATACTAATAGCTGTCACAAAAATATTAAACTAAAAATAGTTATTATAAAGTATGGTACTGGGAACTAAAAAAATTTTTGGAATATTAATTAAAAAATAAGAATCGAAAGCAATATTAAGCTACTTTCTTGCTTAAATTTTCTATACAACAACGCGAATGCTATGATGAAAATTTATAAAATCATACCCAATAAAAGCAAATTTTCTTACCCTCTTCGCAACGAAATCTATATTCCAGGTAGTTTTTAGTACCAGGTAAGCATGGGTTTGTAGGAAAAACTTCTTCTAGAATTTGCAAAGCACATCTTTCCAATCCTTGACATCTAGAATTTTAAAATTTTATTTTTAAATTTCTTTAATTATTTACAAAAGTGAGGTATTTAAAATAATAAATCATTAAACATCACTGCGCATTACATAGATAACATAGTAATTTAATATAGTTAATAAGAATGGACGTATCGATAATAAGCAGGCTTAAGAAAGAAATCTTTTATTTTATAAAATTTTACGAACAAACGCGCTAACAATTGAATCATAATAAAACAACTTTACCTTTGAAGTAAAAGCATAAGAGAGTTATCAGATATGCAGTCAATTTCTGCGGCTCCCCCCACACAGCCTGTTGGCGCTACGTTGGTGGGACGTCCTAAATAATATAAACTAACATATAACATATAACATATATAATATATAACAAATTAAATACAAAAATCTAAACAAATTAAATATAAAAATCGGGAATTTTCAAGCAAACAAAATTTGACAATTTTTCACTGGACACAGAGGGGAAAAATGACAATAGGATTGGATTAAGTAAGCTCTACTGTACAAGTCGTTATGATTAAACAGTTGTTTTGATATAAATCTTTTTTATATGGAAATCACCTATTTCCATTACTTTTTAATACTTTAACAAGATTAAATTTTTATAAGTTTTTAGCTACAAAGAAATATGCTGTGGTGCAAATTGAAAACTTAAACAAGTTTATAATTATTCATTTTTTTAAAATTAAAATGACAATGTTAAGGCTGGTTCATACTTATGCAAAACTTCCTTTAGACAAAATCCAAAGGACAAACACAGCGTCAAAACGTCCTTTGGATTTTGTCTTTTAGATTTTGTCCAAAGACAACGTGTTCATTTTTTTGTGGTTTTCCCTTTTGATTTTGTCCTTTGGACTATGTCCAAAGGACAAATTTCAAGTAGCGTTCATACTTCGTCCAAAGGAAAAAACCCAAAGGACGTTTTGGCTTTTCTAAAACTGTCCTTTGGACTTTGTCCCAAAGACGTTTTGTCATAAGTATGTATGAACCAGCATTTAACATATTAAAATTTGATTAAGCGAAATTACCGTAAGCTGCGTAGTCCACCGCTATTGTCAAAGAAGTTCCAGGAATCGTGGGGCAAGAAAATTCAAACGGTTCGTTTTCGCAAGTTGTCGATTGTGAATTTCGTTCTAAATGTATTATATATATAGTGCTGCGGTTTTGCGAATAAACATCAAATTATCTAAGGCAGATAGTTAAGGAAAATTATACAAAATTATCCAACGACACCTGCCAGACTTAACTATTAATTTACATACATATACGACAGCCTCTACGATAGTTAATAATTAATTTACATACGTGCTAGCTGCCCTCTTTTGAGTGTCTCGCAGTGCATTCCTGCATAACCGTTCGGACAACGACATTGATAGTAGTAGTATCCGCTTGTTACTAAAAAAATGATAATAACAAATAAGTATCGATTACAAATCAGTATATGATAAAAAATCAAAATATGGCAAGGTGCAACGATAGTCATATTATTCATATTAGCATTCGGTTTTTATGAAAAAAATTATAATAATAAATAAGCATCGATTAGAAATCAATATATGACATGAACAAAAAAGTGTATGGAACGGCATAAAAATGTTCCGTTTTTTAAATAAGTGTTTTATCAACGCTTATTATCATGAGTCTAACAGTCAAATTAGCAATGATTTGTCCTTTGGAAACAAGCTTTTTAATATCATAAAATCATGATGAAATTTTTCGACAATTTGGACTTGTCATCATCGGTCACAAATAAAAATTATATATATTACATGACCTTCGTATTTGTTTACATTTAACAGCTAAATCTTTTATATTTGACTAATAGCCACAAAATAACAAAAATACAGTACAAAATATATCAAAACACATACTATATGACGGTCGTACAGTCATACAACCGTAAAGACGACTTACTGGCAGGTTTGTTTTCGGGAACTTCGCAAATGTAAAAATTTCGTTTGTGTTCGCAGTTTTCCGCCGCCCAGTTCAAATATTGCGATCCGGAAGTGACAGAAAGGCAAGCGTCTAAATTAGCAATTTATATTTGGCGCCCGGAAAAAATACATTCTGCAAAATATCTTCGAAAAGAATATCTTCTGAAAGACTTTTAAATTCTCAACTAAAGAAAACTTCTTTCCCAAGCCTAAGCGAAACCTTAAAATCAAGCTAAAACAACATAAAAAAGTTTAAAAACGCTTTAAAAGTTTTAATAATACTGAATAATTTACTGCTGAAAGAAGATATTTTTCCGGAAGATATTTTGCAGAAGGTATTTTTTCCGGACACCTTATATTTAACACGTGAAATAGTTTGACCACACCTAAACTCGAGCATTGACTGGTAACTTTTGCGTTTATCAATTTTGAAATCGAAAAAAATTCTAAAACGTTTCTAAAAAATCTGCATTATTTAGCTGTTGCAATCGACCAAAGTCACGTAAAAAATAATTTGCATACGGTGCAACTATTAAAGCCAGTGAGTCTAATAGTCTGAAAGCTATAATTACCACTATAATAAACTCCAGAATTGGGTTCCCCTTTTGCCCAGAATGTGGGATCCGTGATGGAGCTAGTGTATGTGGATTGTCGACCGACCCAAAGCCAATTTACTGTTCCTTGCGAGCCAGAAGCACGACCGCCGGTCCAAACATTGAAGTCTTGCACTGAAAAATAAACGAAATAATTTGAATTAAAAACATCTAACAGAAATCAATTTTTATAAAGTTTATTTTCGACGAGAAAAAATACCTTAATTTACAAAAACAAAAATAAACTGTGTAAAAAAACTTTGCGTACTTTTTCTCCAAGTGGCTGCCACTTTTTTGTCTCGTTATAAATTCCACCATACCTAAGCTGTGAATATTTGGTTTTGTTTCTACATGCATGAGTATATTTTTGTATAACTCTCAGCTTACTTGCATTAAAATCTTGTCTGGCAAAACCTTCTTTAAGATAGGCCTGGACGAACTCCCTTTCTGGTTGGGTCTCCACGGCCAGAAGCGCCGCATCCATGGCTTTACAATGGCGCTGTGCGTCCGGCCAACTTTGGGGATTTTGAATCAGGTGATAGCAGGAGCCCCTGTAGCCCAGAAAACCTTCTGGACAATAAGTTTGTTCCAGGGAATCTAAACAATGTAATTTATAGTCATGAAATCAATAAATCGGTTTTCAATAGGCAGCTTTACAATACACTTGGGCATTTTGTTAGTACAGTGGATTTTGAATGAGGATGTGGCGGGAACTCTTATAACCCAGCAAAACTTTTGGACAATAAGTTTGTTTCAAGGAATATAAGCGATGCAATTTATTTATCAATTGAATAAATCGATTTCTGAAAGGTCATAACTATAGTTTATCTTTCAATCAATGCAAAAAACTAATTTTTCACTGTAAGCTTTAGTGGTTTGACACTTAAACAACACCTAAATCTCAATAATAATTTCTTTTAAAACCTCCTGTAACTCAAGGCAAAAAAAGATAATGTTTATACTAGTTCCTACCCTCCAATATCATGCTCCGGAGCTCCGGCCATTTAAAGCTGAGGGAACACCGCCCCTTAAATGAGCGATTTAAAGCTTTTTTAAGCTTGAAATACATTTTAAACTACTCTAGCTGCATTTTAAGGATTTTTTTATTACTTTAAATAAGTTTTGGAAAAAAAAAATTAGTTTACAAAAAAATTTTGACAAAATGATATATGCCATAACTCTTTAAATATTTATGAAATTAGTATAAAAATAAGGCGAATTGGGGGGTTGCTCTGGAGCTTTTAAAAGCGGAGCTCCACTCCGGGGTTCCGAAGCTCAGAGCTCCAGGGAACATCACTAGTTTATACTAATGAAATCATGCTGTTTTTATTAGCAGCGATATCTAATTTTATATATATTAAACTATAATATTATATACTTTTATTAATATGTAGTTTTGTAAGCTAATATTTTTATTATTTCTGCAGTTCTCTTTTAAGTAAATATTTATGCAAATTTGTTTGCTATGAAAAATTAGTCCGCATTGCAACAAGAAAGACTAAAAGTCAAGAATTTTAAAAAATAAACATAAATAGGTCGTCAATAGAAAACTGTTTTTTAAGCACAATTTAACGGTTCCTTTGTATTTTCAAAAAAATACGACGGGAAAAACAGCGCAAGTAGTTTGTTTGACGAAGCTAAAACTTAATAATAAGCTCACACATTTTTTGTGTATACAGTGTAGGAGTATAACCCTAATATTTATTGTTCACACACCTCGCTAAACCAGCTTTTTGTTGAAATAAATAAATGGCGCGAATTTTATAAAAGTTGTCAATGGCCAATCAATGAGTTGTGTATTGAGAAAATTTAAGTAATTAAATCTTACGAACAGAAAGTTATATCAATACGAAGATAAGAACTCTAGCTTAACACTGATTTGACTTTCGTACTGACTTTTTTGTCAATTACAATTAATTAAATATTTTAGAGTTTTTTCCATCTGTAAATTAAACGACAAATGATTTATAAACATTTGATTATTTTATAAGCATTTTATATTTTGTTGTTTTGTAATTAGAGTTATAAACTTTCTGATAAAGCAAATTGAAGAGTGCAGATCCTATTTGCCAAAAAACAGGGACAGAAACACTTGTTTGTTGCGACCATCCTAGCTTTTAATCTATTTTAATTCACAAACATAAGACGCATACCTGAAACACGCATGCACTGTCCACCATTTCGGCAGGGATTATCGTGGCATGGCTGCAATTTGTTTGCGGAACCTAAACAATGAATTATCATATAAAAAACAATTAAATTACCACATTATGAATTTTTTATGCTTTATGTACTTTATGCATTTTTTATTCACTTTATTCTTTACGCAAAGATGTTATTTTTTAACATATTAAAAAAAAATTTATTGTGTGATCGTGATCTTTTTTTTAATTTGCAATTTTTTTAACATATTCTATTGATGTCATTTAAAAAATCTTTCCCGTAGTGTGTCAGATAAGGAAAAATGTTAAAAATTGTCTATAACAATTTTACTCATTTTATATTGAAATCGCACTGCAATAATCCGTGCAGATAGTTTATGTATAGGTGCCAACTTAAAATGTTTTTTTATTGAGGAACCATTGCTAATCAATCGTAAGTATTTATATTGCTGCCATAAAATAAAATTGGTCTGCGTGGGATTATTTTTGACTTCGAAGTTTTTTAAAATTAGACATAATATGTCTTATTAAATTATAATGAGACTTAACCATGGTTATTATTAATTAAAATTGGATATCAATACGAAGTTATGTTTTTAACTAGTTATACAACGTTCATTAATTAATTAATTCACTTAATTTAAATTATTAAAATTTAATTGGAGACGGCTGGAGACGTGCGTTTTTGAAATGATTTAGGGTCGTTGGAGCCGAGGGCACTTGGAGCTGGAACTTGAAGCTCAAAATGGGGAATTTGAAAGCGGAAGTGGTGAACTCACTAAAACCTATCACTATTCTAAGAGTTTAAGCCATAACCTAAAACTAATCTCGAACAAATTTTTGTTATTTTCGGCTCCAAGTTTTTATTTTCGCTGCTCAAAATTTCCAAAATTTTTCAACGGGTCTAAATTCCTATAGCCTGCGGCTCCGAAAAATTAAAACGTACCTTTTAAAACACACTGGTTTTTTTTAATATAGTTCCGACAGACGCACGGGCAAATAATTTCAGGTCGATAAAGCCGTGGGAAATTGGAGCTGGAACTTGGAACCGTAAAGGCCCGTTCACACGTATGCACAATGATCGATGCACAATGCATAATGTATTGAAACTTTGAAAATAGGTGTTCACACTTACGCACAATGCACGGTGACGTGCAAAATCACCATAAAAGTAGTGTAAAATCACAATGGCAAAATTCACCATAACGTAGTGCAAATTCACCATAAGAATCAAAAATGCGTTTGCAAACTAAAATGTGTTAAAAAAACTAAGTTTTATTCATAAAAGCTTTAAACATGTTTTAATTTTTCCTAAGCCTAAGCAAAGCCCAAAAATCAAGCTAAATTTTATCATGATAAAATTTTGTTGTAATTTTTAAATGTCAAAATTTACAGGAAATATTGCAAACGCATTATATTTATGGTGAATTTACACCACCTTATATTGATTTTGTAACGTTTATGGTGATTTTTGCCTCCGGTAAATTTGTCCATGGTGTTTTTGTACGGACCCCAATGCACGATGCACAATTCATAATCAATTATCATGCTTGGAACGGCGTTCCAGGTTTTGTGCAAGTAGCAGCGCGCTTCAAAAATCAGTACGTATTATTTCTGCAAAGTACATACGTGTAGAACTCGTCTGGTTAAAAAACGAATCAAATTGTAAATATTCTTTAATAAACGATTTTACATTTCATTATAAATAAAATGTAAAACATATTTTTGCAATTTGAGTTTTTTGTTATTTTGGACGTGCAGCAACGCTATTCTTTTCAGTTTGTGTGTTTTTAAAAAGAAAAATAAGCATTTTAAACCGTGTATAACACAATTTTTGCCTAAAAATTTATTTTGATGCATTGTGCATTGTGCGTAAGTGTGTATAGGTACCATAATGCATTGTGCATCGTGCATTGAGCATTATGCACCGTGTACTGTGTACTGCGCCTAAAGGCTGGTTCATACTTATGTAAAAACGTCCTTTGGACTTTGTCCAAAGGGCAAAAGTCCTTAGGACTTTGTCCAAAGGACAAACACAGCGTCAAAACGTCCTTTGGATTTTGTCCTTTGGATTTTATCCAAAGGACAAAGTCCAAAGGACAACGTGTTCATACTTTTTTGGCCTTTTTCCTTTGGATTTTGTCCAAAAGGGCAAATTCTAAGTAGCATTTATACTTTGTCCAAAGAACGTTTTGGCTTGTCCAAAAGACGTTTTGGCTTTTCTAAAATTGTCCTTTGGACTTTGTCCAAAGGACGTTTTGTCATAAGTATGAACCAGCCTTTAGCCGCAGTATACAATACACGGTGTATAATGCACAATGCACGATGCACAATGCATTACGGTACCTATTCACACTAACGCACAACGCACAATGCATCAAAATAAATTTTTAGGCAAAAATTGTGTTATACACGGTTTAAAATGCTTATTTGACTTTTTAAAAAACACAAACTGAAAAGAATAGCGTTGCTGCACATCCAAAATAACAAAAAAAATTCAAATTATGTTGGGATAAACAGAACAGAACTTGGAATCGCAAGTAAAATCACTAAAAACTATATACGTAAGCCTAAGCGAAGAATAAATCTAATCCTGAACCATTTTTTCTTGACGGATCTAAGTTCCCGTTGTTCACGGCTCCAAGTTCAAAAAATTTTTCGGCGGCTCCATACGTTTTCTAACAACGGCTCTAAAAACCACGTACCCACGCGTGCGTCAGTGACGTATGATGAACGTGTGAAAATACTCACATACATACTTCCAGTACACGATTTATCTCTTTTATTATTTATCAACTGAAAATTGGCATTTTTAATGATTAAAAGCTGTCTATTTTATTGAGGAAAACAAACAATCCGGGTTGTAATCACACGGATTGGATGCTGAATTTGATTTATACTGCTTTACAAAGGATAAGTTTATTTGTGGTCTGTTTAATGTCTTAACTAGATTTTAGAGGTCAGAATTTTTTCAAATAATTTTTTAATCGTTTTTACTTCGATGTGCAGTAAACAGCGATTGACAAATAAATAAAAGCAAATAATTTTTTTGGAAACTTCAAGGTCAAGGCATAAAACTTATCGCTATCACGACGTTTAGATCAATTTTTATTCGAAATAACAATAGTGAAAAAAAGTTTGAATTATAACGCAAATCAATATTGCAAGTATTTTAAGAGATTAAAAAATCAAACATCTAATTTTTTGTATGTACTGTGATACTATAAACGTCGCAACAAACAAGTTAATACCTGTTCAATAATCTTTTTTTAAAAAAATAAAGACTTAGAATTACATAAATGTTTTTTTTCTGTTTATGATTAACTTCTTTGAATTGAAAACGTTTTGAACTGATTTTTAACTGTACAATCCACATTTTGCTAGATGTTTAACAAATAACTCTACCAATAAACAATAACTGAAAGCTATATCTGTTGTTTAAAACATTATGGTGTTTAATGGTTCTAACGAAATTTGTCTCAACAAAGAAAGAAAAAAAGTGTTTCGATTTTTGTTTTGCGCTGAAGCCACTCAAACTTTTAAGAGCTAAGACTCGTTTTATTGAAATTTAGACTGTTCAACTCAAACTCCTATATGTAACTTGAAGATGAGCCTTTTTTGTGTACACAAAGTTTAAATCTCAATTCCAGAACAAACGACGAAACAAAATCCCTGTTTCACAACGCCCAGATTTACTTTAATTCGCCCTCAAATCGCGCTATTCCCAGCTTAAATGTGATAGTTCGGGAAGTTGTAAAAGACACAAATTTTTGTTTAAAATTTAAACAAATTTTGACCTAAATTCAAAAAATCACGAGAATGTTCTTCTTCATCTTTCAAAAAAAATTTGCTTAATTTGGATAAATAAAAAACGCAAAAAATGTATTTCAAATAAAACCATGATTTTGTGACTAATTAATTATTTAATATTTGGGAAATATATGTATGCGGTCCTACTTGTGACTCATGGAGAGAAGTGTTACAGGAATGCTATCACAAATCAAATTCCTGAACAGAGTAAACGAGCACCTCTTTTAATACTGGACATCGAGCTATAATTCAAAAAAAATGTTGCTTGCTAACGATAAAAGCCCAAACTTAAAATTTGAAGTTGATATATATATTGTATTAAAGGAGTTTTCCGTTTTTGGGTGATATAAAAATTCGATTTGTGACGACAGTTCCTCTCTAATTGAAGATTTAATTTGAATTTAAAAACAACGTAAATAAAAAAAGAAGTAATGCCGTAGTTACATTTGATTTTGATCATGCTTAATTAGTTATTATAATAGATATCAATACCGTTCCTAATTTTGATTTTTTTAAATCAGCTAGAATTTTAGACTAATTTTGATATGTAAACTTATGGATTGATATGCCAGAATTAAACGCAAACAAAAAAATTACGAAAAAATAAAAGTCATAGATCTATTGCCAAATCAAAAACCTTTTAAATAAAGTAAACACTTAATTGAGTCATTCTAAGCTCAGGATAAACGCTTCGGAAAACGAATAAAAACCGTTCAATCACCTCAATAATACAGTATGTAATGTTTAAAGATAAAAAACCTCCAAATTAAAAAAAAATTATTTGAAATCATCGTAAATAAACTGATAATGATATTCCCAATAAAACATAAAACAATGATATATCCAATAGAAATTTTTTTGATCATTTTTTTAGGAAAGTTAGTAATAAATAAATATATCAAACAACATTGTTTTACAAAAAAATTAGGCCATTGGATATTTCTGTTTAATTGGAACTAAATGTTTCTAAAAATTTCGACTCGGGATTTTTATTTCACAATTGAACATCTAAAAATTTTTGATTATAATGTAACTGACAGGATTTTCCCAAAATACATTATACGACATTATTTTATACCCCCATTCGCGAGTCGAAATTTTATCGGAAAATCAAATCTTTTGGAAAAGCTTCCTTTAGATAAAACCACAGTGTTTTCAAAGTGTATGATTGTTGATTAAGCAGTAAAAGTTGTTTTTTCAACACCGGTAAGCTATGAGACCGGCGAGAGCACTAAAGAGGAATCCGTTTTCGAGATTTCGAGGGCGATTTGAACAAATCAAATATTAACAACTCGTCTTCTGTTGTTTACATAAATTCCGGATGGGCAGGCTATTTTGGATGCGCGGCCCGAGAGCAAGCGCGACGGTCAAAAGTGAACACAAACGACAATGTCGCTTTGTTGAAAGAATTGGGTGCAACCCCAAAAACCCCACACCAACGAAAATCTAGGATAAACAGCAGGGAATTCAGTACGAATATTTCCCAAAATATGATTAGAAACCTTAAATTAGAAACTGTAATCGAGTCAGTCGCTCTGTGGAAAGATCTGAGGTAACCTCAAAAGACCTCACACAAAAAAAACTAGGATAAACAGCTGGGAACCAAGGGAATCTAGAACGAACATCTCCCAAAATTTTGTTTTATTTCATTTTTTATAGAAAACTTATTTTATTTCATTTTTCTTCATGTAACTTTTTCACCGCCATCTGTAGTCTGTGCAGAGGAAGCGCACACTATTTGGGACTCCAGCAAAAACATCGTTTTTTTAATAAAACTAAACAAATGAGAAGTGGTTAAAACTGAACATATTCCTCGCAGGAGTTTTTACTAATGAGCAGCCCTCCTTAAAAAAATAGAAAATGTGGCGATACACTTTTATAATAATGAAAAACTATTTAAGATTGTTATCCACAGGCTTTATGAACATTTAGAAGTTTGCAAACTACTTAAATTTCATAAATTAATAAGTAACCAAAAATACCAATTTAAATATGGAAACATATTGGTCTTATTATTTATTACACAGTTTTTAAATTGGAATTTAAATCATAGTAGATGACAAAACTCCTATTCAAAACTCCAAAATGAAATTTCAAAGTTACACTTTTTAATATTTTCTTAAAGTTTCCCAATTTCGTTTGTCGGGTTTTTTGTTTTGTAATTATTGTATGTTTTATACCATTTTAAAATAACTTTATTTTTTAAATTTTAATTTAATTTAATTTTATAACTGACCACTTCTCCCCTCCCACGAACGTATAAGAAGGTTATTTAAATTCCAGCAGTTTAAAAACTCTATTTTGAAACTTCTTATTAAAATTTATATGGATTTAGAAATTAAACAAATTTTAAGCTTAAAAAAATTACACGAGGCGTACTATGCAAACGCTTAGATTGAATTAAAATTGAACAACGCCTTAAAATTTAATAGGCTTAAATCTTAAAGCGTAATAGAAATGAGAAAAATTGCAAAAAGCTTATTGTAAAGCAATTTTGGAAATTTTTAACTTACTCGCAAATAAGACGAAATCATAAATTTAATCGCTAAAGTATTTGGTAACATTTATTATTGTACTATAAAATGAAAGTGCGCGTGCATCCTAACTAACAACGGATTCTTATGTATTGCTTGTAAAACACAAACGGAAATGGTGAAAGTAATACTAGTGTGCAGTTGGTGTGGTTTAATGGCACCCAATAGTTGGTTGGTGTGGTTCAATTAGTGAGGTTTTAGGTGAACTGACGAAAGTTGGTGTGGTTAAATTGCACCAAATAGTTGGTTGGTTTGGTTTAGTTGGTAAAGTTTTAGGTGAACTGACGAAAGTTGGCGTGGTTTAATTGCAGCGCGAGTGGGTTTTAGGTGGGCTACACCCCATAGACATCTTTACCGCTGGTCAAAAGCACTGGCGGAAGTAAACAGAGGAATTTTCTGAAGAGCACTTCAGAGAACTTGAGAACAAACAAAGCTATGCTATTATGCAACTTATACAAAAAACAAAAACCGAAATAGAAAACCTACACCACCATTATACACTAAGCCGTTTTTATTTATGACTTGACGCCGTGTCGTTTTTAAAAGCTACACCCTGCTTTTTTACGAACAAACAAGCAGTTAGTTTTTTAGAAGCCAAGATACCGAGTTAAAGTTTGTCAAAATTTAAATGCTGCACATGTTTTATTACCCATTTTTAAAACACGCGTATAAAATTTAAAAAACAATAAAGGCATTTTCATTGTGCCGCGTAAATATCATTACAGTTTAATTTAAAAACTTAATATAAAAATAGAAAAATCGTGTTTAAAAATATATTACACTTTTTATATTAAAAAAACTATGATATATTGGTAATTTATAGACAATACATTGCTTACCAAATTCAAGTGCATTCGCAAATAATCCAATAATAATCCATAATTTTAAATTCAAATTGGGTAACCGGTACAATTGGTCCGCAGTCAGCTTCATTTCACGTTGTTTAGAGAGCTTTTTCCGAATAAAATTCATTAAACACAATAAATATAAACGTATGTTAATGTCGAATCATGTTTTTTCCTGGGCAATAATTACGTGAATACGGGAAAATCCATCCAAAATGGCAAAAAATTACAAATGCACGAAGTAATGGAATCGTTTCAATAGATAATTGCTTATGTTGATGGAATCTGAAAAAAAAAACAAAATTTTGTTTCCGCGTCTATGTCGTGATGAATCACTAAAGACACAATGCTTTCAACCGTTTATTCAATTAATGATTTGTCATTTTTGTTTACTGACGAATATTATACTTATTTATTAAAAATGATAAAAACACAACAAATCACAAAATACATCATAATATACTTTTTAATTAACAATACTTTTCAACATATATGGGGAAAACGACCCACGAACTTAAACAGGCAAACCATAAAGTGAATTTCAATAGTCCAGTTACTGCCGACAATATTCCCTATCAGATTGCACTTTATTTACCGGGAAACTAACTTACTCACTTACTCTACTCACTTATATATTTTTAAAAGTAGATTTGGATTTAATTTAATTATCTAGCTAACAAATTGTGACAATTAAAGCGTATTCTTCTTTAACATGACTTTAAATGATTAAACTTGGGAAATATCTTTCTTTATTTGGATTGCTCAATGGCTGAAGCTTTGCGTATTGGTCGAAATAAGGCTGAAGCTTTGGTCGAAATAAGGCTGTAGTAAACGATAATGTGTTTTAATGTACCATTTTTTTTTTCGTCTAAGTGATTTTAAATCAGAAAATTTTTAATTAAACGACAAGAAATAAAAAGCGAAAATTATATAAATTGTAAAATTATTCGTTGACATCTAAAAAATAGGTAAAAAACCTAAGTTTTGTTATTATACACTATATTCTTAACAATAAGTTTTGAAACATATGCAAAACTCATTAAAAGAAAAAAGTTTTAAAACAAAGTTTCACAATATAAAACGAAACCAGCAAAGATGAAGAACACTAATAATAATTGTTACCCAAAAATAGCCCGTACCATCCAAAAGCACTTTTGAACTGTGGGCTATTCTTGTGAATATCTGCCAATCAAAAATTTACTGTTGACTAAGAAAAGATGTCAAAGTCGAAGTCAATAGTACTAAGCTGTGATTTATTTTGTTGTAAATGTAACAGTTTTCGGGCTAACGCAGGGAAAATCTGATTCACACTTTGGGAATAAAAACATTATGTCGTGCCGCGGTGTGAAACACAATCGGTTTGGTTTGCTCACCACACCAGATGCCATGCACTATCATTAATTACCCAAATCTCACAAAAATGCAACATTCTGTGATTTTTTTGCATTATTTTTTTGGGACGAGATTATTTTTCGTTGTTCACAGATTCTAACACTCCGTTTAGTTTACTAAAATCCAAATATTTTGCATTCGATATAAAAACGAGAAATTGATTTTCTAAAAGAGAAAACTTTGGGAAATTGACAAAATTCAAAAATCATTTTAAATTTTGTAACGCTTGTATTAAAACTATAATAATAATCAAGTGTTATTTATAAGAAAAAGTAATACCACAATCATCAGATGTAGCCATAGGTTAAAAATAATATCTCTTGCCACATTTGTGACTGGTTCGAATAAAGCAAATCACTAAAATAGAGTTTTAAATCAAATAACAATGAAAATATTAGGTATGTATCAAATTTAATGGCACAACATTTTTCCAAACAATAGAAATAATATCATGGCTGGAGAAGTAAAAATAAATACGACAAAAAATATAGTCATTTTCTTCCAATTATTAAAAGCAGTGTACAAATGCGGGATCATGGTATTCTAATATTGAACCAAAAATTAAGAAAAAAATGTTTAATTTAAAAATTCTTAAGTAAGTATTATCAAAAATATATAACATAATAATAAAGGAAAAATATGTGACTTCATATATTTCTCAGACACATTGACTGTTCTTATTAGGGCGCGCCCTAATAAGGGTGCGCTTTTATTAGGGTACTCGGATGTGCTAACATAGGGCCCTGCTTCTGAAAGGGGACCGTTATTAGAGCGTGTAATAGCTCTTATTAGGGCGCGCCCTTATTAGCACACCATGGCCCTAATAAGGGCGCGCCCTTATTAGCGCACTTATCGATTTTCAAAAAAAGAAATTATTTATAAGTCTGTTTTATGCGACTTTTACCGTAGCTGCGATGCTCAGTGGTAGTGATAAGGGGAACGGTCCATTTCACTCCTGACCCATTTCGCTCCCAAGAAATTTTTGCAAATTCATTATTTTTTGCTGGGACCAACCTCGCTCTTGGCTTATTTCGGCCAATTTTATAAATTTATCACAAAAAAGATTTGTTTGATTTTTAGGTTTCGCTTAGGCTTAGGAAAATTTAGGGTTTCCATCTTTAAGAGACTCGCAAAAATGCGTTCACAAAATTAGCCAGGAGCGAAGTGGGCCGGGAGCAAAGTGGCGGGAGCGAAGTTTCCCCAATTCAGTGATTCGGCCTACCACTGAGCAAGTGACGGGTTCAAATCCCGCGGACGGTAGATTTTTTTAATTTTTTTTCTTTACAAAAAATTGTCAATCTTATTTTTTGTTTTATTATTTTTCTTAGGTTAATTTTTTATTGTTATGGTGTACCAAATGCGATAAGTATAATTTCCAAAACACAATAACAAAAACAAAGGACTATTTTTTTGGTGGGCTACTCATGTTAAATTAAAAGAAAAATAATAAAGCAAAAAATAAAATTTTTTGTAATGAAAAAAAAATTAGAAAAATCTACCGCCCGCGGGATTCGAACCCCACACTTGCTCAGTAGTAGGCCGAATCACTACCACCGAGCCATCGCAGCTACGCCAAAAAACGCATAAAACAGACTAAAGGTAAACTCAACGTGGCTGCAACAGTTGTTCGTTGGATTAGAAAATGCCCCCCATTAAGTAACCATTCAAATCACGAGAATCTGACGTCACTTTATCAGCCAATTAGATCCGATTTAATACCGAGTATTTGTTCGATAAAGTGACGTCAGATTCTCGTGATTTGAGTGGTTACTTAATGGGGGCATTTTTTAATCCAACGAACAACTGTTGCAGCCACGTTGAGTTTACCTTTAATAAATAATTTTTTTAAGTTCGATAAAGTGTGATAATAAGGGCTCATGTCTCATGTTCTCATGTGGTAATAAGGTCTCAGGTTCTCTGCAATTTTCCGGAACCCAAAAACGAAACAGTCCAAGATCTTTTTGTACCGTTTTTTACAGTTAAAAATCAGACAAATTCAAAAAAAAGTTATCCTGATTATATAAAGCGTATTAAGGCTAAAAAAAGGTTCTACTATAGTAAAAAGACATCCGCTGAAAATGCTGAATATAATGTTCTAAATAAAAAATATAAAGATTCTGTAAATAAGTTTAATGAGAAATCGGAAAACAAAATTTTAAATAGCAATGATATAAATAAATTGTTTCGTTTTATAAAAAATAAGAGATCCAATAATGCTGGAATGGCCCGTTTAACTAATTCAGATGGGTCAGTTACTACTGATAAAAATCAAAAAGCCAACCTACTTTTAAAAAGTGTTTCTTAAAACTTTATTGCTGATAACAAAAATATATATATTTTTGCTGATAACAATATAAATACTCCCATTCAGCGACAAGCACCTCTTGGAGCTAAAATCTCAAAAATTAAGTTTACTACTAGTATTGTTTTTAAAGCGATTAAAAAACTAAAAAACAAGTCAAGTCATACGCCGGATAATTTACCTGCTATTGTTTTCACAAATATTGCTCGCACCATAGCTGAACCTTTATCTACCGTTTTCAATATCTCATTTTTTACTCACAATCATCCAACCCCATGGTCATTAGCAGATGTAGTTGCAGTTTTTAAAAAAAGGATGTGCCAGCAATCCAGATAATTATAGACCCATATGTTTAACCTGTGTCGCATGCAAAATCATGGAGTCTTGTTTAAATCATCAACTTTTAAGTTATCTTTTACGTTTTAAAACAAAACAAAAAAACAAAACATAAAACAAAACATTTTGATAACAAAACATCAACATGGCTTTCTAAGAAAAAAATCGACTTGTTCCCAATTATTAGAGTCTACATTAGACTAGAATACTGCTATTGATAAAGGCCAAATTGTTGATGTTGTGTATATTGATTTCAGCAAGATTTTTGATTCTGTATGCCACAGCAAGCTTTTAACAAAATTAAAATCCTTAAGACGCGCTCTTATTAGGACGCGCCCTAATAAGAGCTATTACACGCCCTAATAGGGTCCCTCTTTCAGAAACAGGGCTCTAATTAGCACATCCTGAGTGCCCTAATAAAAGCGCGCTCTTATTCGGGCACATCTTAATAAGAGCAGTCAATGTGTCTGAGAAATATACGAAGTCACATATTTTTCCTTTATTATTATGTTATATATTTTTGGTATTATAAAAAATAAAAACATCAGCCAGAGTTGGCAACCACGTGCGAAATACATAGTTAACACGCCTTTAGTTTACTGGCTCTTTTAGTTTTTATTGTGTCACTGTTGTTTTTTTTATTCGTTTGTACAAAAACAAAATATAGTGCTAAGGGCAGTATAAGTTATCGTTTTCAAAAAATTAAAGTTAAAAAATTATCATATAAGTTAAAACATTCTACGGAAAAAAACGGCACGCGTCAGAATTTTGTGTAATAAGGCTTTTGACAAAAAATAAATCCTAACACCCAAAAAACTGGCAAAGCTAATGGTCCCACGTTTTTTTTATTCCACGGGAAAACGATTAACGACACGAAGAAGAAAAACGAAACGGTAGAAAAAATAAGTTGAGGAACAAATAATTTAAAACAAAACTGAAAACAGACTAGTAGTAACATCCACTAATCTTTAGGAAATAGATTTTAAGGGATTGAAAATAATTCTTGACGATTTTTTGCACAACAACAACAACACAACATTTTTGCATTACATCGGTTCAAAATCATTATGCATTATTAAAATAACATTGTTCTTTAAAATTAAGTAAAATTGTACCTTCTAAATTTAAAAATACATTTTGTATAAAATTTCGCACCTTTTAACTCTGCTATGTAGAAACAGTAAAAAGACTACGATATCCAAATTTATATATAGATTAAAAAGTAACTATTAAACAAACACTAAAATTTTTTGCAAAAACATAATTTGATCAAAAATATATGAAAAAATGGATAATATTGGATCAAAATTAGTTTGAATTGGATTTAACACAAAAAGATAATGTTTTTATTTATAACAGTTTCTTGTGGTTGATGTATAATAATATATAATGGCGAAAAGTATGGAACCCTTTAAAAGGCCATCATCAATTGGCATTTTAAATACTACAACACAAAAACGACAAATTATTTTAATAATAATATCCATGGCGTTATTTTGTTGAGGAATTTAACAAAATACACAAAGCGCGAAAACCTGTACGTTCCTCCAAAAATAACAAAAAAAAAACGAATTAAAGTGAGCTCGCACCCGGCTGGCAATAGAACTCGGTGTTTATTTCGAAAATTTGAGCAGACTGGCGAAATAAAGTGGGAAAACAGAAGAAACTGGAAACGCAATGGTGTCACCGTCGTCGCCGAAAACCGACCAATCAACGGCTAGAGCGGGGGTTGACTCATTTGACGTAGTAAAACGTCGTACAAAGTTTTTCTTTACGAAAGAGTTGGAAAGCCGAATTAAAAACGGGAGTTGCGGATTATAATGATTGAAAATCGTGAGTTTTTAAAACAATACCACAAATATTTAATTTGTTAATTTTGATTTGTTTCGGACAGGAAAAGATTATAACTCACCTATTATGTGTGCACGTAGAAAAACTTAATGGTAGAGTTTGAAAGATTTAGTTGGTATCAAACATCAATATTATTCGTATTTTTTGCCTGTTTTGTGTTTTGAAATTTTAATTTTACACATTTTTCCACATTTTTTACAGAAAAAATTTTAAAAAAATCAGATTTTCAAAGATATGAATAACATTTTTAGTTTTTAATAGTTCACTGTATTCAACCAAAAACGCCGTTCGACAATTATATTAATGGGTTTTTCAAAATTATTCTAGTAATAGAATTTAAATAAATTTAAACCGTTTTGTATTTTAACTACATTAAAAAATTTTTTTTTTGATTTGGTAACAACAATTGATTATGATCATTTAATCAAAGAAATATTAACTTATAACAAACAATTTTTAAAGATAGAGTATAACAATCGGTGTATTATTTATTGAGTTTTATTTACATAGCCAATCTAGTTTGTTATTTATTTATTTATAAATAACCAATAGCCTATCTATATACCAATATCCATAAAAAGACCCAATCTGGTTTGTTATTTATATATTTATTTATTTAACCAATCAGAACAATTTGATTTACGTAGAAAAAAAATTCTATATTACCACAAAAATTTTTTTTATTGGTTAGCTATTAAAAAAGAATACAGTTGCTTCTTAAGAAACATAATTTAAAAAAAATTAATTAGTTCCGCCAAGCGAATATTAATAAAACACCTAACGAACAAAACATTGATGTGCCAGAAAATTAAAATTTTAAATTTGACCAATTTAAAAATTCTGTCAAATGTATCATGTCATAGAAAAAATTACAAAGAAAATACTACACACGGTTAAAAATAAATATTGCTTTTTTTGTCTAAATAATGTAATTTTGCTCAATTGTTTTTTAACGGATTTATATTTTATTATTAAAATCTTTTGAAAAACAACAGAACCCAGGAAGATTTTGTTCTATTCCGACAAATATTGTAAAATTTGCAGTCATGGTGACACGTTTCGTTTATTTCTTTTTTCAATAGTGACAATAGTGACATTTATTTATAAATTTTTTAAAAAATATCAATATTTCGAAGTTTTAGGAAAAAGCGCCCTGGGGCCGATCCACAGAAGTTAACTTTTTATATTAGGTTTTTTAAATTCTTGATAATTATTTTAGCCCTTTGCGATTTTTTAGACCAAAGAACGCGTCTAAAACGAGGAATTAAGAGAACGCGCCAGTGCAGTTCAATGTTAGTTAGCCATATTCACGAAACCGGCGCGGCCACGCCGGCATGGCCGCGCCGCTGTGCTGGCACAGCAGCATTAGACACAGGAGTGGCCACGCCGACGTGGCCTTGCCGGATTCATAAATACGGACGGCTCAATCCCGGCGTCCCGAAGGCGTCCGGGTTATTCTTCCGCCGGCTTTTTTATACTTTAGACGTGAGACGCGATATACACTTCGCTTCGAGGTGGGATAACAATATAACAATCGCGAAGGGCTACTTTTTCTATTTCGCTTGGGAAATTTTTATTTTATGCATTATTCAATCGGCAAAAATTGAGATTTTAATAATTTTATGTATATTTATTTTAAATACAAGCTAAGAAGGCATTAACTCCTGTTAAGGGTTAAGAAACTACTATTTGTATTTAAAACAAAAATATGCATTCAATTTTTAAATATGAACTATTCCATTTAAACAAACGATTCTATCATATTTTTCCAAAAAAAAACAAATCAAAATTTACAGATGTTTTTAAAATAATGCGCAACCATAGCACGTATAACTTGCTTTTAGTGCATCAGGTTTTATTTTCTGAAAAACTATGATAATCCTTTCAATAAATGAAGTTTTTATCATACTATAAATTTAAACTAATAAAAATAATTTAAATAAACGAAACAAACTTTTCTTGGTGATACTGATATAAATTTAAACTAATTAATATAATTCCAATAAACCAAACAATCTTGCAAATTTTAAAAACCTATGAAAATAATTGAATAAAAGGTCATGATAAGGAGCCAAAACACATTCGAAAATAAATTTTAAGAATTTATTTCGAAAATAAAAATCAAGAATTTATTTCGAACATAAATTTCAAGAATCTACACCGTTTCCACATATTTCAAGTGGAATATATTTAATAATTATATCAGTTTTAACAAATTCATAAAGTAATTATAAATAGCTACAATGCAACAAAAATGAAAATGTTTCTATTCAGAAGCTAAAAACTGGCATAATCAAAACAAATGTTTATTTTGTTGTGATAAATGGGCGTGTCGTCGTCGTGTCACGTCAAACCTATTAATTTATCTCTGCAACATATGTTTCTAATAAAAATTTTTACGTAACAATCGAAATAGATATGTTTAAAAAATCAATTTTAAAATGTTAGACATTTCTGTAAAACGTAAAACATCAAACAATTTTTAAAAGTTACCAAAATATTTTTATGGTTTATTTTAAATAATCACTATATAATTCAAAATTAATTGATAACGCTTCTCTGCAAAACAAAAAAGTTTGTGCTTTCTATAATTTTCTACATAGATGTCCCGGACTTTCAGGACGTTTTCCGTAAGGAAAACTGTTTTATAATCGAATAAAATATAAAAAAGAAAATAAATCTGTATCGAAATTTTGTGAAAATTAGTTAAGATTTTCGTTGCAAGACAACTCCTGAATTAGTGATTTTTTTCTCTGTACTACTACAGGGGGCGCCGAAAAAATTATCACTGTGTAAAAATGTTTGTTAATTTAAATGATTTGCTACAAAACAAAAAGATATACATTTGTGTTTTTATTCTAGTTTTTCCGGTGGGAAAACTATCCCGGCTTTTCACCGGGATAGTCTTTCCAGGAGAAAAAAAAGAAAGAAAAAACAACCCGCGACACCGGAACTGGCCCACCGGTGGGCCGGAACTGTCCGGAACTAGCACACCAGTGTGCCGGAACTGGCACACCGTTGGGCCGGAACTGGCTGGAACTGGCACACCAGTGTGCCGGAACTGGCATACCGGTGGGCCGGAATTGTCCGGAACTAGCACACCAGTGTGCCGGAACTGGCACACCGTTGGGCCGGAACTGGCACACCAGTGTGCCGGAACTGGCATACCGGTGGGCCGGAACTAGCAGACGGTGTGCCGGAACTGGCCCACCGGTGTGCTAGTTTTGCGTTATGTTGGAACCAGCATAGTAGCAAAAGTTTGTACTATATAATATTTTTCTCTTTATATATTATGTATTTTTGATGTTACGTAATTTTTTCATATTCATAAAACGAAAATGATGATTTAACGAAACGTTGATTTGGCAAAATTTAACCCTAAATTTAAAGAATGTTAGTCTTTAAGATATTTTGAAGAATGTTATTTTGAAGAAAAATCTTTTTTTCAAACTTCACTTTTATTACATGTCTTACTCAACATTTTTCGGTCTAAACATACTAGAGGGGTTAAAACGCACCTTTTTTAAAATTGTTAGAGCAATTTTTTAGCTTTATTACCACTTTTTTTAAATTAAAAAAAAAACTTCTAGCTTGTTTGAAGTTGCTAGTTTTAGTGCAAAACTCTTTTCTTTTAGATTACGACTTTCAACATCTAGTCTTCTACGTCTCGTCTTCATAAGCTCGTCTTTTTAAACATCTCGTCTTCGGAAAACTTGTCTTTTTGAGTACGATTTGATAAACGAGCAAT